>CM046040.1:60302345-60590194 GCA_025215565.1 Flaveria ramosissima | reverse complement strand
AAGTAGGGGAGACTGTAACATCCGCATTTTTCAAGTTAAGATTAAAATTTTAAGTTCTATTATAAAATTATTATAATAATTTTAATGGATTAAATATATTAAGTGTGCAAATATTATGTGAACTATGCATAATCTAAACAACTTGTAATAATTTACTGAGAAATAAATCTTTTCATAAAGTTATGAAGATTTATTAATCATTTTACTATAAATAACTAAATGGAAAAGTTTTATTAAAATTTATTTAGTTATAAAATAACTTTTAATAAGCTTATAAAATTTTATTAGTAGTTATGAATTTTATTGTTGAAATAAATAATTAAAAAGTTGAAAAGACTTATAATAATTATTTAATAGTCTTAGTAGTACAGGGTCTAATTTGTAATTTCTGAAATTTAATATAGAAGTTTTAACATAAAATAATAACTATGCAAAGTTCAGGGACCAAAAATGTAAAATCATTTAAACCCCACCCCCTTACCACCTCGGACCCGTCGCCGCCGGCCAGCAACTCCGGCCAAGACTCCGGCGACCCTCGAACTGCAATCAAAACGTCGAATTAACTAAATTAAATGGTTCTTACTCTCTCGTATGCGTTTTTCGAACCCGATACTCTTTTCAATTGACCTTAGTGAGCGGTTTATTCTAAGCACTCGTAACCGAACCCGCATTCAAAGTACGGAGATCAATTAACTTGAAACTAATCAAATTAAACCAATGTAATAGAGGGCACACATCTCAAACGGTTTCTCCAAACCTTTTGTATTTCTAATTCCATTCACAGAACTCACATTCATCGAACCCGACCCCCATCCCGATCGGCACATGCGTCTTAGTCGAACTTAACATTCGGGGCAACTAAGATCGAATTTGTAGAGGGCTTTTCGTCTTGGAGTCCATTAGACACTATCTGTGCAGCGAATTGTACTATAGTTGTCGTTTGAACAACAATTGAGCTTCACAACAGTCACGGTTTCTTCTTCGAGTTGATCATTGATGTCTTACAACTTTCGGGTAATTGAACTTGCATACATACTCGCTTTCAACTGCTGAATGAAAAGCCCTAACAATGACTTGATTATTAACATCGTTTGATGCTTCGATTTGGGATTTACCGAAACTAGGGTTCATATGGATTGGGGATTATTTGAAACATGATTTATAATAATTAATTTGTAGTCTAAAACAACATCTGGGCTTTGGCCCGGCGGTTAGACACAGAGTTTCACATGGGAGAGGTCAGGGGTTCGAACCCTGCCTCTGCCATGTTTTCTTTTAATTGTTTTTATTTTATATATTTTTAATCCAGAAAAGTTGTACTATATTAATAAATAAAAATAGAAAAAAATTATTATTTTGTTAACTATAAAGATTTCTGAATTATTAGCTAATTTTTTTAAAGTTTGTTAAACTTATAACATCCAATTTATTTTTCTTTTAAAAGAATAAAATATCATAATTTATTTAGTCATTATATGTTATAAATATAATATGGTTCAAATTAGAATTATTTCAAAACCTTATTTAATTACATGTTAACTATTCAAATAGTTTTTAAAAATAATTAATCATGTAACCATGTTATACTTAATAAACTTATTACTAAACTTTTATTTAAATTCTTGGAACTAATAAAAAATATATGATACTTTATTTTTATTATTAAATCTTGTATTATAGGATCTTTTTAATAGATGATTTTATAAAATGATTTTAAATAATTTAAAGTCACTTAAATAAGTATCTAATAAATTCTCTTTATCAAATAATTATTTATTAAATTAATTATTTTCTTTTATTATACTTATTTCTATAAAATCAATAACTTAAATTGTTAAGACATTTTCAATTATTATTGGTCTTAATTGATTTAAATTATCTTTATTAAACCTAAATGGTTTATTATTAAACTCTCAAATTCCATTTGAAACCCTAGTTCATGTTTAATTGTTAATCTTATTACCAAACCTAATCTTGGAATCTATACGTTTAAACAACTTGTAAAAGAAATCATTGGAACCTCGTTTAAATTATTATCATCATCATTATAAAACAAGTTACTCATCAAAACCCTAAAACTATTGAAACCCTAATTCTTATTTAAACATTAATCTATATATTAACCTTAATCTTCATCTTGTAAATTATATATTTAGGTGCTTGTAATGGACACTTGGGATTTATCTTGTAATCTTTTATATCATCTTGAAATGCTTGTTTCCATGTGAGTTTTCCTACCCCATTTTACTTTATTCCACACTATTTTGGGGTGAAACATGATACTTATACATCGTACACTTGTAAACGTTTGAGACTTGTAAGCACATGCAATTCATCTTATTATTTTGTCATGGTTATTTGTGTATTGTAAGTGTTTATATGAGATACATAGTTTGTTTACAATCATTAACTATGCTAGCCTGGCGACGTCTTAGATCTTTGGGCCTGACAAGCCTATTGGTGCTAAAGTCGAGGTATTGCCGACTCCTAGGGGCCGTACGCTTGTGCACTAGGGAACCAAATACACTTAGCCAATCTTTTATACTTGTAATCAAGTCGAGGTTTGGTTGTAACGATATGTGTTCTATAACCTTACTAGCTTATAACCTATGACATGAATTGCTACTTGTAACCTTTTCATATTAGGTATGAAAACCTTGGAAACTCACCAACTATTTATAGTTGACCTTTTATTTTTATCATGTTTCAGGAAAACCCCCAGTTTGAAGTGAACTTATGTTGCTGGCATATTCTAGGACTTGGACCTAGTTATAATAAACAAAATGATTATGTTTGTTATTTCATGTTGAAACTTATTTCATTATTGAGACTTATGCTTGTAATGTAATTTTGAAGCTTATGTATAATATATTTGGATTTAATAATAGCGTTATGTGGCTGTGAACAATCTTAACCCTCACATCTCGACGTTTCCCGCCGTCAAGGTCGGGGTGTGACATTCCATATCCCTTTTTCTTATTTTCACACTTTGGGGTGAAACATGTTAACTTATACTATTGCACTTGTAAACTCATTTGAGACTTGTAAACCTATGGCAATTTATCTTGTTAGTTGTGGTTAGTTGAACTTTTGTGGTTACCATGTTATGGCGTTATATGTACAATCATTAACTATTGCTAGCCCAGCGAAGTCATAGATCTATGGCAAGACAAGCCTGCTTTGGTTGATCCAAGTACACTAGCTGATTCGTATATACTTTTAACGTTTGAGAACTTGTAAAACTTTGTCGAGGTTGATTGTTGCATTGTTCATAACATCTGTTGGATCATAAGAGGCTGTTGCAACCAAAACAATATCACTTAGAAGATTTTGAGTACTACATGCAAAGGACTTCCGAAGCCAAGTGTGGGACTTCCGAAGGAAGAAAGAGTTCTTTCCGAAGTCTAAGTGTAAAATACACTTCCGAAGGAGAACTCCAACTTCCGAAAGTAAAGAAGCTACTTCCGAAGGTTCAAGACTTGAAGACAAAGTTCTGAAGTCAACTTCCGAAGAATAAAGAAGTCCTTAAAGCCTCGGAAGCATAGAAGCATCTTCCGAAGTATAAGTGGCTTCGGAAGAACTTGTTCTTCCGAAGCCATTAACCTTCGGAAGACACTTCTATTATCCAGTAGACATAAGTATGGTCTGTCTGACAGTCCGCTGCAAATCTCTGATATACTGCATGGCGTTTTCTCAAAGCCATGTAGTTGACCATACTTTAATCTACTGTTTACCTTTTCATGATAAGTACAGTTGCCATCTTTAGTTGGTGACAAAAGGTAAGTCATGGACATGTCATGACTACCATATCTTAGATAATACTTTATCTAAGATACCTTAACTATAGCATTGTAGTATATGCTTTAGTCTTAGGTTTCCAGCTGGTATCAAGTATAAACCGCTGTAGGATCTAGTATATATAGTTTCTCATTGTAACTCTTGTTGTAAGCTTGTAAGTATCTTGTAATCTTGAGTTGAGAAGTAATATACAAGTGCCTTGAAAATATTTCTACTTGTTGCTTTGATTACTTATTATATTACTATCAACTCTTGTCAAAGACATTGCTTCATCTTGTTTGAGTGACTATTATAAGTGAGTTTGAGAGAAAAACAAGTGTTAAGTGACAAAACCCGATCCTGCAATTGGTATCAGAGCTTTTTAGGCTCTTGATTGTAAGATCTTACCATCCCAATCAACCAAGTTTTTCACTCCTCCTTATACCTCACTCAAAAATGGCCCTCAACAAATCTGAAGTCGAAATGGGAACGATGACCAAAGCTCCTATCATCGATCCTGAAAACTTCAGGTCTTGGAGCAGAAGAATGGAAGGCTTCATCAGATACCAGGATAGCAAGATGTGGCAGTCCATCGTGAATGGCCCGTACAAGCCAAAAGTTGCTGGTGGAAACGGTGCCATGATCGAGAAGGATGTCGAAGACTACTCTGATGAAGATAGGAAGAGGCTCGACATTGACAGCAATGCTATGACTGTTCTCATGACTGCAATCCCAAACTCCATCATGGTGGGGTTTGAGCATTGCAAGTCAGCCAAAGAACTCTTTGATGCACTTGCTCAGATGTACTCGAGCTCTAATGATTCAAAGAAGGACTCACTGAAGCAGCAGTTCGAGAACTTCACCTATGTTGCTGGAGAAACTTTTAGCCAGCAATACTTCAGGTATATGGATCTTATCTCCTCCCTCCAATCTGTGGGAATCACTCAAGAACTAAGAGACCTTACCAGAAAGTTCATGAGTGCTCTACCCAATGAGTGACTTTCTACTGTCTACTGTCTCCATTAAGAGAACAGAGAATTTAAACACTCTCACCATGACCGAACTCTATGGGATCCTAGATGGATACCGTTTGGAAATGGAAAGCAAGAAGGGTCACCAAGCAAGCAGACCCTTGAGTCTTCCTGCTAGCAACGCTTTAATGGTTGCTGAAGGCTCAGGTATCCCACAGTCTCAGCAGTACCTGTCATACACCCAGCAGCCATCTTGTTCATCTGGGCCTTACATCACATTCCCTGAGACTCCAAGGTCTCATCATACTCAGCAAAACTCCTTTCAGGAGGGCTGTGCGTTTGTTTCAGGGAGTGGACACTCCAATGATCATCAGTTCTGCTTTGATGATCTTGAGTGCTTTAGTCCAGATGACATAGAGTATGTGGACATTGTCCAGCAAATGGCTCTCCTTACCTACAGAGCGAAGAAGTTCTTTAAGAGAACTGGAAGGCAATTCCCTCAAAACCCAATCACTAGCAAGTTTGGGTTTGACAAAAGCAAGGCTAAGTGTTACAACTGTAACCAGCTTGGCCACTTTGCAAGGGAATGCAAGGCTCCCAAGTCCAACCCGGGAACCTCACAGGCCTCCACACATCCTTCTACAACCAAAGCCCAATGGGAAGTCAACTGAAACTGCAGCTATGGCTCAAGAATTGACTGGAGCTTTATGGTTCAAGATGTGACTCCTGCTCAAGCACTCATGGCAGGAACAGATGAAAATAAGGTATATGAACATCTCTGTACCCCTGCTTGCATTGCTAAGGTTAAGTTGTACCAGGACTACAATATGGAAATTAAATCCGATATGAGTCTTTAAATGTGCTAAAATCTGATTTAAAGAGAGCTGAATCTGACTACCAAAAGAAAATTGAGGAGTTAGAGAAAACTGTATCTCTTTAAAACATGAACACACCAACTACAAGACTCAAATCAAGGATTTAATATCCAAATTGACTGAGGCTCAAGCCCAGCTTGTCACAGCTGAGGCTCAAGCCAGGAAGTATGCTATTGCTGAGCAAAACTTCCAAGCCATACTTGCATCATCCTCTCACTCCAAACTTTGTTATCAAACAAGAGTGGGTTGGGAACCAATGAAATTGCTCCACCACACTCTTATGAGTCTGTAGACAACCAAGATGTGGTACTGAAGAGCAGAGGTTCCATCTGTTGACCCACCTTGTAAAGAGTCAAAGAGTGATGCAACTGTGGATACCATGACCATCACAGGGAAGGAATGTAATTGAGCCCTCCCAGACCAATGATGATCAATCCCTAACCACCAAGCCAGAAGAAACAGGGCTAAAGCAGCCAGAAAAACTGCCAAGAAGGTGGCTGAATCCAAGCTGAAGATAGACCCAAAGCAAAAGGGTGTATTCATATCAGCAGGATTCCAGGTGGTTGGACCTTCTGATTCAGGAAAGGAGTATAATATCAGTACTCCTGTCCTACCAAAGGATCAGAAGTTAAAGGGAAAGGTTGCTGATGAGGAGAAAAGAACAAGAAACAGCAACCCTCTCCAATTCCCAGAAAATTAACATTGCATGCATAATGTGTGGTTTGCAAAATCACATGGCTAAAGATTGTTATTACAATCCTGCTAGCACACATTATGCAAATAATGTTAAAAGAGAAGGAGTCAGGGAAGGTTTTCACATTGGGACCATATCAGATGGTTCAAGTGTTGAAAAAGGGAAGCTTGTTTTCCGAAGCAAGGCTTGTCTCGGAAGAAAACTCTTCTTCCGAGAGGAAAAAGGCTTCGGAAGTAAACAGCTGCAAAGACTCACAAAGAGTTCCCTTGAAACCATCCCAGAAGAAGACTGCTTCGGAAGAAAGGTGGTGAAGGTCTCTTCCGAAAAGAAAGAAGCTTCGGAAGAATGCCAAGCTACAAAAGCTTCATCAAGCTCATCTTCTATGATCAACCAAGGGATGGAATGGAAGATCAAGGAAGATGCTGTAGCCCAAACCTCTTCTTCAAAGACATCCATTGAACCCCCATGCATAAATTTTGGTTCAATCATGTCACTTTCATTGGAAGAACCCAAGACCAAAAAGGCTTGGGTTTCCAATCAAAACTAATTTTCTCACCTTATGTGCAGGGACATCCATATGACAAGAATAACAACATTTGGATAGTAGATAGTGGATGCTCCAGGCACATGACAGGAAACAGATCTCTCCTTCAACAATTTCAACATTATGATGGAGGTCCTGTTCAGTTTGGAGGTGAGGCCGGAGGATATATTTCTGGCAGAGGAAGTATATCCAACGGAAAACTAAAAGTTGACAAAGTTAATTTTGTCAAACAGCTTGAACACAACCTGTTAAGTGTTTCTCAGTTTTGTGATCAAAAGCATCAAATGCTTTTCACAGAACATGAGTGCATCATCCTCAAACCTGGGATGACAATTCCTCAGGAATTGGTGCTTCTTAGATCTCCCAGGAGAGGGGATATGTACAAGCTTGATATGAACAATGCTTCCCCAATGGGAGAAGTATCATGCTTTCTTTCCAAAGCTGATAGTGATGAGTCAACACTGTGGCATAAACGAATGTGTCATGTCAATTTTAAGACAATGAATAAATTGGCTAAAAATAACTTGGTACATGGTTTGCCTAAAAAGGAATTTTTCTGCAAAGATAACTGTGTTGCTTGCCTGAAAGGGAAACAACACAGGTCTTCTCATAAATCCAAAGTTGTTAACTCTATCACTACTCCATTACACTTATTGCACATGGATCTATTTGGTCCCACAAGTATAATGAGCATTGGAAGGAAATCATATTGCCTTGTGATAGTTGATGATTTTACTAGATTTACATGGGTATTCTTTTTAAGAACTAAAGATGAAACTGCTGAAACTTTAAAATCTTTTATTCTTAAAATAGAAAATCAAGTTGATCACAAGGTTAAAATAATCAGAAGTGATCAAGGGACTGAGTTTAAGAACTTTGTTCTTGACTCATTCTGTAACTCAAAAGGGATTGCCAGACAATACAGTGCTCCTAGAACTCCTCAACAAAATGGTGTTGCTGAGAGGAGAAATAGGACACTTATTGAGGCTGCTCGGACTATGTTAGCTGATTCAAAGCTGCCTCTAACATTCTGGGCAGAGGCAGTCAGCACTGCATGCTATGTGCAGAACAGAGTTCTTGTAGTAAAGCCACATGGAAAGACCCCTTATGAGCTATGGAACAAGAGGCCACCGTTCATTGGCTTTCTAAGGTCCTTTGGCAGCAGGTGTACCATACTTAACACAAAAGACAATTTAGCAAAATTTGCTGAAAAGTCAGATGATGCCATCTTTGTTGGATATTCCTCCCACTCTAAAGCTTACAGGGTTTATAACATTAAAAACCAACAATTTGAGGAATCCTCCAACATTGTAGTTAATGAGCACACTCCTTGTGTTAGGGGGAATGGCCCTGATCATATTTTTGATTTAGAATTGTTTCCAAACTATTCTAAACCATCTTGTGAGAATGTTTCAGCTGGAACAGGTGCTCAAGGCAATTCTGATGAAGATCAACTGTTTGAGCTTCCCAGACCTGCTCCAAGTTCTCCAAGAACAACAACAAATCAAGTTCCCACTATTGAAAGATCTGACAGTATAACCATTTCAAGAAATAGTGGAACTTCAACAAGGGATTCACCTGATGATCTTCAAGTCTCCTCAGGTGATCCTACACAACACCAAGCTGATGGAAGCAGCATTTTGAAGGAACAGGCAACTGTTAATGATGCTTCACAGCAAAGAAATGATGATGTTTCTCTTTCATTCAATCAGTCCTCATTGAATGAGATTGAAACAACAGCTGGACCAAGTATTCAAGCTCCAGAGCAAAATATGTCCAACTTGGACCTATCTTTGCAGCTGGAGGTGATTCCAAGACTTAGAATTCACAATACTCATCCAGCTGAAAACATCATAGGGGAAGTCTCTGAGGGTGTGAGAACAAGGGGACAAACTCACAATGGGAATGTCTGCCTGTACTCATGCTTCTTATCCCAAATGGAACCCAAGAAGGTGGAAGATGCCTTAAAGGATAGTAGCTGGGTTGAATCAATGCAAGAGGAGCTGCTTCAATTCAAAAGACAGAAGGTTTGGAACCTATGTCCGCTACCATCTGGTCAAGTACCTATAGGCACCAAGTGGGTTTTCAGAAATAAAAGAGATGACAGAGGCTTGATTATCAAGAACAAGGCAAGACTAGTGGTTCAAGGATACACTCAAGAGGAAGGAATTGATTATACTGATGTCTTTGCACCTGTTGCAAGACTTGAGGCAGTTAGGATCTTCCTTGCTTATGCTGCATCCAAGAATTTCACTGTCTACCAGCTTGATGTCAAGTGTGCCTTTCTATATGGGGATATAGATAGGGAAGTCTATGTATGCCAGCCTCCAGGATTTGAAGACCCACAGCATCCAAACTATGTGTGCAAATTGGATAAAGCTCTATATGGGCTGCACCAAGCACCTAGGCTGTGGTATGAGACATTGTCTCAATTTCTTCTGAAGAACGGCTACACTAGAGGAACCATTGACAAGACTCTCTTTATCAGAAAGTCTGGGAAAGACATTTTGCTAGTTCAAGTCTATGTCGATGACATCATATTTGGTTCTTCAAATGACCAAATGTGCAAAGACTTTGAGAGCATTATGAAAAGAAGTTCGAAATGAGTTCTATGGGAAAAATGGACTTTTTCTTGGAATTCAGGTAAAGCAACTGAAGGAAGGGTTTTTCATCAATCAATCTAAGTATGTCAATGACATCTTAGAGAGATTTGATATGAAGGATTGTAAAGCAGCAAAGACACCCATACCCAGAAACCATGATTTATGCCCTGACTCTGAGGGGGAGGATACTGATCAACATCAGTATAGAGCAATCATTGGTTCTCTGATGTATCTCACAGCAAGTAGACCTGATATCATGTTTGCAACTTGCATTTGTGCAAGATATCAGGCTGCTCCGAAGGTGTCTCACCTAATTGCTGTCAAGAGAATCCTCAGATACCTCAAAGGAGCACCTAAGTTAGGTCTCTGGTATCCAAGAAATAGTGATTTTAATCTCTATGGATACTCTGACAGTGATTATGGTGGCTGCAACATCAACAAGAAATCAACATCAGGAGGATGTCAATTTCTTGGTGGAAGGATCATCTCATGGCAATGCAAAAAGCAATCCTGTGTCTCTACATCAACTGCTGAAGCTGAATACATTGCTGCTGCAAGTTGCTGTGCTCAGCTGCTGTGGATTCAAAACCAGATGATTGACTATGGATTCAACTTCATGAGCACTCCTATCCACATTGACAACAACAGTGCTATATCCATCACAGAAAATCCAGTAAAGCACTCAAAGACAAAGCATATTGACATCAGGTATCATTTCATTAGAGATATTCATGAGAAAAATCTTATCAAACTAGTCAAAGTCAATTCAAATGAACAATATGCTGATCTGTTCACCAAAGCATTTGATGAACAAAGATTTAAGTATCTTATTACAGCTATTGGGATGATAAACATTGACTAGTCAATCTCATTTGAAAACCTTTTCAATATGTAAAGTCTTATGTCAATACAATCTAAGCCCTGTTACAAAAGATCCTTTCTTATTTAACTAAGTATAAGTTCTTCCGAAGAGAAACTTGCCTTCGGAAGATATCTAGCATAACTTCCGAAGCAAATTTCTCATAGGATAATTTTCTTCTCGGAAGTATACTAAGTCTCGGAAGAAGCGATTGAGGTAATCTCAGATCTACTTCCGAAGCACTTAATACTTTCCACTTGAAAGCAACATGTATCTTCGGAAGCAATTTATTTACCTTCGGAAATACATTTGCCTTCGGAAGAACTTTACCTTCGGAAATACCTTATACTCGGAAGAAGGATTTTACTGTGTAACGGAAATCTTTTGGGCCCCACTCTGTAAAAAGTAAAGATTTTGTTAATGATGTCGGATTATTTAAATGGCTTAACCTTACCGCCCCTGTCACATCATCCTCTGAACCCTCACATCATCTTATCCAAACCACCCTTTAAACCGCCATTTCACCCATTTAAATACTTCCGGTTAATCACTTACACTCTTTTTACCAAATTCACTGCCCTAAAAGCTTTCTTCTTCACCAATTTACCTCTCTCTCAAGAACTTTTCCTCTGCTACCTTTCCAAATGGCTCTAAACCCTCAGCACAACCAAGTCGCACTCCTTGACTCCTCAAGGGATGCTGACTTCTCTGATATTATCTCTTTCTTAGCCCAATCTTCATATTACACAGCACTGACTGTAAACCCTACCATTTACACCAACCAAATGTCCGAATTCTGGGCAAATAGTCGGGTTGAAACCCTAAATGGGGTTCGTGCTATCAGGTCAAGTGTATGTGGCCAAGAGTTGATCGTTACTGAACAAATCATCAGGGAGCATCTTGAGCTCCATGATGAAGGCGCACCGACGGAATTCCCCAAGTCTGAGTTAGATAACTCTTATCTCCAAATGGGATACGGTGGAGATGTAAGCAGGTCTACAGTCTACAAATTCAACTTCTCCTACAAGTGGAAGTTCCTGCTACATGTGGTTCTCCACTGCTTATCTAACAAATCAGGGGGTTGGGATCAAATTCCCTATGAACTCGGGTGCCTAGTTCATGGGTTGGTACAAGGCTTGCGCTTCAACTACTCCAGGTTTGTGCTGACTAACCTCATGGGAAATCTGCAAAGGGACACATTCTTTATGTATCCCAGATTTCTACAGCACATAATCAACTGCGAGCTAGATCAGAGTAAGCTTGTCTGTTCAGCTGCTCTATCTGCTCCTCAAATGAGGCCGACTATCTTCAAAGTACTGAAGAGAGTGTCTACCAACTACACTGGAAGGGATACCGAACTACTTCCAGGTATGATTGAGCCAATGGCTCCTGGTGACATCCCTGTTATCCCCACAGGTGATGAACCCACACCAGCAACTACCCTCACCATTCCAAATCTACCTTCTCCACCAATAAAAGTCACCTATCAGAGACGAACCAAACGAACCCTTGTTCAATCTACTCTGATTGAACAAGCCCCTCCTCTTCAAACCAAAAAGGCTAGAGTGGAACAAGGGGCTCCCACTCAGCCAGAGGTCCCCCAATCCTTCACTATTGACCTCAATATGGGTCTTGAGTCTCCTCAGTCTCAGACCCATGAGCCCATAACCCCAGCTGATAGCCCTCAGGGTGAGTCTCTATACTCCCCTGAGCAGCCACCAAGGGACAGCTCAATGCCTTTTGACATTGATCAAAGTCCCGGGTCTTTAGGTCTTCATTCCTTCTCTTTTACTGACCTATTGACCGGAGCTGGTGAAGAGACTATGTCTCTCCAAGGCAATGAAGTTGATCCACAACACCCCATTAACGGATCAACAGAGCCTAGAGAAACCTCTTGTCTCTAGCCCACACCAGCAAAGCCCTACTGAGGTGAGTCCCACTGATGTGGAGGGGACTCATGTAGATTCAGCTGCCACTACTGAAGGAGCCTCATTGGATCCTCAGGACAGTGGTAACAATAGTCAGACTGAATCTACGGCAACCATGCCCTATGATGCCTCTGAAAGAGACATCATTGTGCAAGGGAAACCAGGGTGCCAAGAAACCACATCTGGTGGTGAGGATGAACATATACTAGGTATGTTACCTCATCTCCCCGTGATTCTTCCAAAGAAGATGAGGGAAGACTGCAACTCACAATAAGAGACCTACTTTCTAAAGTCTCAAACCTTGAATCAAAGGTTAAGACTTTAGAGGATAGGTCTGCCACTCAGCAACTTGAGATTGAAAGTCTCAAGGTAAAACTAGCTGAGAAACAGATTGAGAGATCTGTTAGGCATGTACCCATTCAAGTCTCCTTGGCCTCTTCCTCTAGCTCATCTACCTCTCAAGATGATGCTACCAAAAAGGGGGAGAATGTTGAGGAACTAAGTCAAAGACAGGATTCCATCAGTCAAGCTCTCATTTCTTTGAGCTCAAAACAAACCGCCATCTTCCCTTGAGCCTCCTCCAGTTGTGATTAAGTGGATCAAAGAATGCTTCAGGATCTAATAGGATCTTCAACAAGTTCTTTTAGAGTCCCTCATTGATCAACCCAGTCCGGATATGTCTGTGATATACTTTGGAGCTCAAGAGCTTCAGAGGTTGAATGCACCTCCTACCACTGTTGAGAAGTTGGTCAACCTAAGGCCCAAGTGGAACCTGAGATTGATTTCGAAGGGGAAACTAGGACTGATGGCCCAGCAACTGAAATAGTTGGGACAGAAGGTGTGTTTTCACAGGCTTCCGAAGCACAATTTGAAGCCTCGGAAGAACCAACTCAAACTTCCGAACTGAAATTGCTGCTGCGGAAGGACTGTTCTCTCTTTCCGATGATCTAATAGTCACAGATGCAATTCTGGAACTTGCATCTGAGGTTAATAGGGAGGATTTTCTCAGCCAACCACTAGCCATTACATCTGCATTGACCTCAGCTCCTACCTCCACCATCCAACCTGAGTCTTCTACCCAAGAACCACCAAAGTCTAGCACTTCCGAAGACATTAAGGTAAAAGGAAGATGACTTCGGAAGAGCTTCTGGAAGAAGAAAGGCTGGAGAAACTTAAAAGGAAAGGAAGACTGCCAACTGGGAAACTGTTAGCTGCAAGTTCAAAAGCAGCTACAGCCAACAAGAGGCAATCAACAATAGAAGAGGGTGGAGGTATTGATAGACTTGTCAGTCTAGGGGCTGCCTCGGAAGATTACTCCTGCTACCATTAGAGGAGCTGATAGAGCTAGAAAAGGGGCAACCTTGCTGCAAAAACATCAAAAAGAAGAAGCTGCAAGGTTGGCCTTGGAAGAAGAAAGGCTGAGAAAAGAAAGAGAAGCTGATCTGCAGCTCAGGAGAGAAAGGATCACTTTCCTACTCTCAGAGGATTCTCTCAAGATGAGTTATCTCCACACAACAGTGACACGATCTTGTGGCTCTTTAACAAAGAGCAAGATCAAATGGAGAAGGAGAGAAAGAGAGCTGCAAGGGAGAAGCTGTAGTAAAAGAAGAAGAAGGAAGAAGAGGCTGGACTGTCTGCCGCCAAGAAGATAGGTGACAAAGCTTGGATGAAGAACTATCTTTAAAGCTCACGGCTTCTCTGGCAGGCAAGTGGGTCCAATGTCTGAAAAGACTCTGCAAACGACATGTCAGTGACATCAAGGCTGACATCGTGCAGGGAGAAGAAAGGAGATGTATAGAAGGGGACAGGGGATGACCTTCAAAGCCACCTCTCAGCCAAATACCAAACCCAACATCAACCTGAACCAATACCCTTTCCCTTCCCAATCAAAACTGAACCTGAACCTTTCACCCCACCCTGACCTACACCTTCCCATCTACCACTCCCTCACCTCAACCACCTAAACTACCCATCATCCAACCTAAAGCCTTACCCAACACCCAACCTCCTAAATCTACCCCAACAACCAATCAACCATCCCCTCAGCCTTCTAAACATCTCTCAATGGAGGAATTCAAGGAGATCCAAACAAGCTCATCAACTGCACTACTCTGAGCGACATCTCTTGTGAGGAGAAATACAGTCAACCTGACTTATGTTGATGGATCCTCAGTTCCCTCACAGAGATGAGTTTCTTGATCTACCAAGAGGAACTTTGGACCAAGCCGCAAGACTCTTTGGCCTCAATTCAGATACATTAAATGAGGAAGAAAGAGGCTGAGGAGAAGGCTGGTGACTCTGCTGGACACAAAGAAAGGAGATAGGGTACCAAGACAATCTCTTGTACCCAGAAAGAAGATAGTCCAGTGGAGGTTCGAAGACTCTTCTCACAACTTTGTTGTTGAGAGAGAGAATGGTGAGATTAACAGGCTGAATGCCTCATCTCTGCTACACTTAAGCAGATTCGATATGCTGAGTTTCAGATAAACCCTTTCTCCAACCCCTCACACTCCGAAGTAGCTGCTCACATCAGAAATCATCTAGGCAGCCTTCACATGGCCGAGCTCACTGCAAGAAGCAAGGTTGAAGAGGAGTCAAAACTGAGAGAGGAGGAGCAAAGGAAAGGATCAGCAAAACCAAAGGCAAAGCCTTTCTTCTTCAAATGGTTGAAGGTCCCTGAACTTGAGTCCATAGTTAATGGGAATATGACTACAACTCCCGTCAACTAACTCTCTTCAGGGGTCACAACAAAGGGTACACGTCATTCAAAGTGATAGACTGGATCTCCTATCCACGAATGACTTGTACAAGCTTCTCAGCACCACTCCGGGAAGAACAGAGAGACAGACAAATATCTTCTTATCCCTGGTGCTGAAAACTTTGAGAAGTAGAGATAAGTGAAGTTTTGGTAGCATCAGCCTAGGGGGAGTTTGTTGGATCATAAAGGCTGTTGCAACCAAAACAATATCACTTAGAAGATTTTGAGTACTACATGCAAAGGACTTCCGAAGCCAAGTGTGGGACTTCCGAAGGAAGAAAGAGTTCTTCCGAAGTCTAAGTGTAAAATACACTTCCGAAGGAGAACTCCACTTCCGAAAGTAAAGAAGCTAACTTCCGAAGGTTCAAGACTTGAAGACAAAGTTCTGAAGTCAACTTCCGAAGAATAAAGAAGTCCTTAAAGCCTCGGAAGCATAGAGCATCTTCCGAAGTATAAGTGGCTTCGGAAGAACTTGTTTTCCTTCCGAAGCCATTAACCTTCGGAAGACACTTCTATTATCCAGTAGACATAAGTATGGTCTGTCTGACAGTCCGCTGCAAATCTTGATATACTGCATGGCGTTTTCTCAAAGCCATGTAGTGACCATACTTTAATCTACTGTTTACCTTTTCATGATAAGTACCGTTGCCATCTTTAGTGGGTGACAAAAGGTAAGTCATGTACATGTCATGACTACCATATCTTAGATAATACTTTATCTAAGATACCTTAACTATAGCAATTGTAGTATATGCTTTAGTCTTAGGTTTCCAGCTGGTATCAAGTATAACGGCTGTAGGATCTAGTATATATAGTTTCTCATTGTAACTCTTGTTGTAAGCTTGTAAGTATCTTGTAATCTGAGTTGAGAAGTAATATATACAATGCCTTGAAAATATTTCTACTTGTTGCTTTGATACTTATTATATTACTATCACTCTTGTCAAAGACCTTGCTTCATCTTGTTTGAGTGCCTATTATAAGTGAGTTTGAGAGAAAAACAAGTGTTAAGTGACAAAACCCGATCCTGCACTTATCTCATCACTCCCTTCGCAGAGAGTGTGAAGAATCTTCCATAAGGAGTGAGCTGTTTTATAGTTCTCACACCTGATTAATATCTCTTCAGGTAAGGCCATACTAAGCAGACTGTATGCTTTTATATCGACTTTAACCTTTTTGACATCATCAGGTGATAGATCTTTTGTGCTGATTGGTTGATTTTTGTCATTATAATCCGGCCCAAGAGTGGGTGGAATATAAGGACCTTCAGTAATGGAAATCCACAAGTCAGAATCAGTATAGTTTACATGATTCCTGAACTTGATTTTCCATGACTTAAAATCTGCTTTTGTTTCCAACTTCGGGGGTTGGTAAGATGAACCACTGAAGTTGCTCATGATGCTTACAGGATCTACTATTCAATTGATTTGAATATAGATTGGTAAACGAAAACAAACACAATTAAACACAACTAACACTGATAGATCAATTGATCTAAATCAATGAGCACTTGGCTCTGATACCACCTGTGAATCCAAGGATCGTCGACAGGAATTATCAGTGAGAATTGATTTCAAGTCAACGTTAGCGGAATTAACGTTGATTTGGTTTAATTGTATTTAAACAACATTCAATGTTAATGAAATATCAAGAACACACGACACAAAACACAATTAAAGATTAATTAATGTTTTATTATAATGTATTGAAGATTACAAAAGAATGAAACAATGAATGCTATGATGTTCTGTATGTTATGATGATCGAAAGACTTTTGATGATTGCCGTAATGCTGTTGCTGTTCTCAATCAATCAATCGTCTGTTTTTTCAATCGTACTTGAATCGAAACCTAGGATCCATATTTATAGACAGATGTTTCAGTTATAGGAAACACCGGATCTCTTGGGATTTGATTTGTTTCTGATAAGGAATCAACGGATTTCTCGGGATTCGTATAACCGCCTTGTTGACTTGTTGACTTGTTGACTTGTACCACTTGTATAACACAAGTGTTTGGTCTCCGCAGGGATATTGTCTTCAGTAGTAATTTTGTTCTTCCGTAGATAATGTTCTTCCGAAGGTATCTTGTTCTTCCGAAGGTAACTTGTTCTTCCGAAGGTTACTTGTTCTTCCAAAGGTATTGTTATTCTTCCGAAGGTATTGTTCTTCTGAAGACATCTTGTTCTTCCGAAGGTATTGTTCTTCCGAAGGTGGATTGTTGTTCATCCGCAGATGATCTTCGGATGTATTGTTACTTGTAAGATATACATCTACGGAAGACTAATATGTTCATCCGTAGATGTTTCTTACACTTGGGTCAATTTCAAAATTGATCAAGTATTATGTTTGTACCTGCAGCCATACATACATCAACACATATATAAATGGGTTAACCTATATATTTAATGCATACATAATAATGAATTACAAAAGTTCATTACAAATATTGATTCAAGTACTAAGCCTATACATAATTACTAGATCTACAGATTCTAGACCTAACAGTTCCAGTTTCCATATCAGCTTTGGTTATAGCTGCCATTTGAGTTGTTAAGTATTTTATGTGTGTGAGGGATCTTAAGATGGTGAGATCTTATATCAAGAGCCTGAAAAGCTCTGATACCAAATGCATGACCGTTGAAGGGTATGCACTTACAACACAACAACACAATGAGGAGAGTTGCTTAGAACACTTAACAGATCAAATAGGGAACTGCTTAACTTGTTAATGAAAGATGCTAAGAACACAAGTAAATGTGAGACAGAACAAGATTGCAGAACAACACAAGTATTTGGTTTTCAAGAATGCTGTATATTGCTTCTCAAGTTCTATTACAAGTTACAAAGCATCGATAGAAAGTTACAAGTACTTGAGATACTTTATACTACATCCTACAGCCGGCCATACTTTAAAAGCCAGCCAGATACAATTGACTAGACAACTACAAAATCAATTGTAGAGTCAAAAGGCATATCTGCCTTTTGACTTGTGACTATGACATGCCATAGCTCACATCCTAATATATTAAAAAAAGGATAAAAGTACATAAAGTAGAAAGCATGGACTCAAGACCTCAATGTACAGTTACCAAAAGCATGAACCTTTCACTAACTCATGTAAGTTGGTGACTTTACAGAGTTGCAGCGGAAAGGTGGTCCAGCTTTATGGTAAAGTACATAAGATAAAAGCATGTCTTTAAAAGTCTTCGGAAGAAATCTGTCTTCACTCTTTGGCTTCGGAAGACTTTGTCTTTGAAGCTTCGGAAGACTTCACTTTTGGCTTCGGAAGATATTGGTCTTGGCTTCGAAAGATTTTACACTTAGAATATTTCTAGTGCATGGTGTAAAACTTCCGAAGCATTTCTACTTCTATTCTTTGGTGCATGCTTGCAGAGAGACTTTGGATGTTTTTTGCTGCATCAGACTTATAGGAATCCTTACAGAGTTTGTAAGATTTTATGTAAGGCTGATGTACCTAAAACATCCAAAGTCTTCCCTGCATGCATGCACTAAAGTACAAAGTAGAAATGCTTCGGAAGTTTTACACCATGCGCTAGAAATATTCTAAGTGTAAAATCTTCCGAAGCCAAGACCAACATATTCCGAAGCCAAAAGTTAAGTCTTCCAAAGCTTCAAAGACAAAGTCCACCGAAGCCAAGAAGTGAAGACAGATTTCTTCCGAAGACTTTTGAACACATGCTTTATCTTATGTACTTTACCATAAAGCTGGACCACTTTCTGTGCAACTTTATTCAATCACCAACTTACATAAGTTGGTGAAAAGATTCATGTTTTTGGTTATTGTACATTAAGGTTTTGAGTCCTTTTGCTTTCTACTTTATGTACTTTTATCATTTTTCTAATATATTAGGATGTGAGCTATGGCATGTCATAGTCACTAGTCAAAAGTCAAATCTGTCTTTTGACTCTACATTTGATTTTGTTGTTGTGTAGTTCAAATGTATTCAGCTGGACTTCTAAGTATGGCCGGCTGTAGGATATAATATAAAGTATCTTAGGTCCTTGTATATTTTCTTATGATTTGTAACACTTGTAAAGAACTTGAGAGTAATATACAGCATTCTTAAAAACCATATACTTGTGTTGTTTGTTCTTTTTCTGTCTCATATATGCTTGTGTTCTTAGTATCAAACTTAGCTTTTTTCTAGTTCCTTATTTGATCTGTTAAGTGTACTAAACATTCTTCTCATTATGTGTTGTGTTGTAAGTGACCATCCTTTAAACGGTCCTGCATTTACTTTTACATAATATAAAAATCAATATAGAGAAGACAAAGAATATTTTCGAAGATGTGTCCGGTGTCACTTTAAATTATAAAATTGTAATTCTATCTACTTATTTATGTTATTTAACATTGTTAGTTATGCTAAAATCGCATGTAATAAACTAAAATATTTATTGTATTTTCAGTTTCGAAACCTGATATAGCTACTAACTATTTTGTCAAAGTGAAGAATAGTTTCGAAAACCAAGTCCAGAAGATATAACGGTCAATCAACAAGAAATAGCGGATGTTTATGGGTTTTCTTCGGATGACGAATGGTGGTGGGCCAACATAGCTGAGATCAGTCGGATGTGCGTGCATTTTGATTAACTTGATCTAATCATAATTAGATTACTTTACCATTAAATAAAATAAGTATCGAATATTTTTTTTTTTAAATTCTTATGTTTAAAAGTTGAATTTGTTTATTCGTGTATTACCAGTGATCTTTTTGAACTATTTAATGCATGGGTACCATGCTAGTATTTATTAAAAGATTATCAAAATACAACCACGGAAAGAACTAATAATAATAAAAACTTTAGATCATCCTGCATCCTAAACCTGTGAAAAGTGAAAGAAAAGACCTTCACTTTCACTGAGCGAGGGAGACTCCCGCCGGTGGTCATATTTCCGGCGGAAGAAGGCGGGCTGTTACCGATGGAAGATTCCTCCACCGCCACAAATTCATCATCATCATCATCATCATCATCATCATCATCATCATCTTACCAATACTACTCTACAGTCCTTCGAAAGCGTCTTCAAGCCTTCTTCCCCTCTTTATCCCATCTCAAACTCCCTGAAAAGATCACCTTTCTCCAACACATCTCGACTCTCTACAAGAGGACCCTCATCCCCTCCACTTCACGCAGAAGTCGCGGTGCTTCTCTCCCCCTTCCGCTCCCTGCACCATCTCTTCAACCCCTCAAGTATTTTCTTCTAATTTTAGGGTTTACTTCAACATGAATCATTACATCATTGTTTTCTAATTACCATATGCTCTATGATTCAGGCTCACATCTGATGCATCTAGAGTGTATCACGTTCTAGGAGACATTTTGGAGCATATTTTCTTCAATTTGCATAGCGTTCAGAAGAATTTACAGTTTTGGCAGGCTAGAGCAGAGGTCTGTGATGGTTCTTTTAGCTTTGGTAGATATTGTGTTCTCCCCGTTGTTGTCTGGGTGATCAATCTGTTACTGTGTTGTTGTATCAGGGATCAAACTTTCAGAAGGTGTACTTTATGGTTTTTGAGAGAGGGCCTAGAGCCTTTCTTGATGGTTCGGGGCAGTTGATACATGATTATATTTTCCATGGTACTGGAATGCAGAATCTTTCTACTGCGGCCTCTGCACATATATCTGAGAGAATAAGTGTATTAACTAGCTTAAGATACTCCTTGGCTACGTTTTTAGCACAGGTATTGCTGCATATTAATTCTGTAGCTCTTTAAAAATATCGTTGAAGATGTAGATGTAAGACATTTCATCTATTGGTTTGAGCTTGTAGACGAGTTGGGTTACTTGAATATAACTAGATTTTGAGTTTTGACGCGTATGCGTGTTTAAAACCTGATATGGGGCACATTCTATGTCGGAATATAATTTGATCTTATATAAATCTGTTGTTGATTTTTAGTGAGGAATAAGGTTCATGTGTATTGATTATCAAACAATAAAAAACTTAATATCAAATGATAAGGAGTGATGTGAGGTGAACATATAAAACAACCTAGTGGTGTTGGTGCAAATGAAGAGAAGAGATAGTTCACACTTAGCTAATGGGACCTTCTAATCTTTCAATTTAAATTCCCCTCCATCTCATGTAAACTGCCGCACTTTACCCTTTTGCCATGTCTTATAAAAATGGAGAAATATTTCAAGTTAGTTGGTGGTATTACTATTTCTGTTTCTATTCACTCATCATTGATGAAAAAGTATATATATTATTACAAACAAATTGGTGGTATTTGGTTTGGTTGACGATATTACTTTACTTGCTATCAAAGAGTATTTTTCTAGCATTCATTTTGATTGTCTATACATCCATCTCAAGAAACTAATGCTTGATGGAAATCCATATTTTGTTTTTTGCTAGGTCTATGTGGAGGTTGACAAAGTCGGGGAGCAGATTTTTAAGGAGCCTGAGAAATCACTGGCTTCATTACTAGGCACTATAAATGTCTTATTTTTAGATTTGGAAACATCAATTGGGCACGTTAGTGCAATGCGTCAGGTAATTTAACCTCCAATTCATAGCCATCATATGCTACACAAATAGATGAAAGAGAAGTTAATACAATTTGATCGTATGCTTATGTTACAATGGAATATGCAGACCGGTTCTTCTGTTGATGGGAGCTATTCATCACCTTTGTTGTTTGAGAAACTGCCAGATATAACTCAGCAAGGGTCTCAGTGGACTGATTGCGCGATTAGAGATTCCGTCAACTTGATTTATATAAATCTAAGCAAGCTGGATGTGTACTTATCTCTCTTGGTAAGATTTTTTCTCATGCTTTGTAATTCTAAATGCTCTTAAACTAAAATATGAATCCTGTCAGTTGTTTGTAGTAATAATTTGATTGGATATCTTTGCACTACTTTCAAAAGCCTACATAAATTCACATTCACATCATCACATATTACAATTTGTGCCAATGGATGGGGCTATGGGTTTTGATTGGTCATTTGGTCCATTGAATGCTAAACATGCTTAGGGCTATGGTTTTGATTGGTCCCTTGAACCTTAAACCCAAAACCCCAGATATGGATGCATGCATGCAAAGACCAGATTAAACCTTCTCAATTATACAATTTGGGTTGGGGGTCACATTGGGTGCAACCTCTCTATGTCCAGGCCTAATTTCAACCCCCCTCCCCTCTCTAAAAAAAGACCCTACTTTATGAGTGGAATATTACTATGTACATCTATTTGTATTTGTGTGAAAGGTCTATTTGCTAAATTTGAACTCTCTGCTCCTTTAGAAATTTAATGGAAAGTAAAGGAACATTCAAGTCTGCTTTATTGCTTGACTAACAGGCGCTTTACAATAAGCCTTTCTTCCTTTTTTGCACGAAGCATTTGGAAGAGTTTTAGGGTTCATATCATATGCTGATAACTTTTTAAGGCTTAGATTATACATGCTATTGCTTTGTCTTAGGTTGCCAAACACCAGAAGCCAAGGAAAGTAACCCAACATTGGATGCGCTACACTGTTGGGGCTGTCGGAGTTACAATATTTTCACTATGGCTTCTACGTCATAGTAGATTGGCTGGAAGTTCTGACATCGATAATTGGATTCTGGATGCGAAAGAATCGTTAACTGCTTTTATGATTGACCATGTTGAGCAACCGGTAAGACTTTTTGTCTATTTATTAAACTTTTTAAATGATGATATCATTGCAAGAATAATAATCTATATCCTTGAATACACAATTTAGGAGGTAAGGATTCCAAATGGACCTAGGAACACTTAAACCCATTCTCTCTTCCCTTTTAGCTATAGTTTTTGTTTGATCCATTTGACATGTTTTAGGTGTCCCAGTTGACCCATTCATAAGTAATTAGTCAAATTTCTGCCTTTGCATATACATGCACTCCCCCTTATCCCTAATCCCCTTTTTTTTCTGCAAAAGTATTTGTTGATGGCATATCATTCTATATCAGCTTATAGCTATAAGAGATGAGCTTTTTGAGACCTTCAGAAAAAGGCACAGGGGAGTAATGGAACTCGAAGAAGTGCAATTAACTTCTAATTCACTACACAGGTTAGTAAGGGAGTTAATATTATCAAACTGATAATGCACGTATAATGTTATTCTAAATGAGCCATCTTTTAATGAACATATGGTGATACAAATATTATAATTGTACTCGTATAACTTTATAGTAGAATTTGCAGAAGGATAGTTGAAATATAATGTGTTTTCTTTTCTTAACAACTTTTTTTGCAGAATGTTATTGGCATTTAGTGAGCAGACAAAAGGTCAAAAGTTCCCAGCGAATGCATCAGACCAGGAAATGCTTGAAATAGTAATGGGCAGGTATGTGTGTTTAATGATGATAATGAGATAAATTTTTTTAATAGTTTTAACTATTATGTTACAAATATGCTTTGGGTGGGATTTACTGGGTATGGTTGTTGGTTGTAACTATTATGTTTCAAATCGGATGAAAAATATGACAATTGTATCATCGGCTAACATGTTTTTAGAATAAACTAGTATTCAGCCCCTCGCGTTGCGATGGGGGGCATAAAACCATATTAAATAGCATGAATGTTACACACCGTTAGCGACCATCAACACCGAAAAAACTTGTATTAAAAAGGAAACAAAAACGGAAAAAAATAAAACTAAACGGAAAGTAGACGTAAAAATGTTGATCCATGCATGTCACACATAAAATGTTAAAAACAATAAGAAAGTTGATCTAGGACCCACACGTTACGACGGGTACGTGAAATGGGAAAAAATAAGCATAACAATGTTGAGCCACAGGTGCACGTTACGACGTATTAACTATCGAAATTTAGACCGTAAATCAAAAAATTTGAAAATATGAAAGATCGGGGACTAAAGTTGAAAGTGAAAAATTATAGGGGTTAAATTGTGAAATATGTAAGAAAGGTTAAAAGGAAAAAAAAAGAATGTACAACCTTTGATACACATTATACAACAATTAATGCATAACACCCAACACTTGAAACTTATTTGACTAAGGAACAACAGGTACAACTCTTAAAGCATATAGTACAATCACAATGCACCAAACGAGTTGATAATTAGTATTATATTAATTATGTTAAGGGTGCATAAAGTCTTGCTCTTTGTTGCATGATAGTTGCAACTGTTTCCCTTGTGTCTAATCTGAATTGAACATTTTTGTAGATATGAGAAGGAGCTTATGCATCCAATTCAGAATCTTCTTGGGGGTGAACTTGCTCGTGCAATGCTTATCCAAGTAACATACTTCCATCCTTGTTTTGTGTGCTAGTCAGTGATTTCAAACTATGCCACTTGACATTGGGAATTTTTTTTTGTCAATTGACAGATTCAGAAGCTAAAACTGGACATTGAAACGTGAGTTGTGACAAGAATTTCTTTAAATTGTTTACTAGTTTTGTGTTAATTCTACTATGTGTTTCTAAAGTTTGTATTGTAAATAGGGCAATGCTTGAACTCAACCAGATATTGAGGGCCAACGAGATAAACTTTGCTATCCTCGCTGCTTTACCTGCATTTTTTCTCTCCCTTGTTGTGCTCATGTTATTACGTGCATGGGTCAAACAGGTATGTGATGCATGATTTTTAGCTTCGGTTGTGACGCGTGTGTGAGAGAAAAAGGACGATGGAAGTCATTCTCACTTGGTAATTAATATGGTCAGCCACGGTTGATAAAATCAATTTAGGGGCATTTGGTATGCATTTTGAAAGTGATTACGTAATATTGGTTATATGCTTTGGTGTACCTCCTCTGATTGTGTGGGTTACTGTAGAGCTGGGGGTCTCCTTGGAAGCAGCCTATCTATCCAATGTGAAAGAGGTAAGGTTGGCTACATTCCACCCTCCCTAGACCTCGTCAATAGCTTTGCTATAGATGAGATTTACTGGGTTTGATTATGGTTATGGTTATGGTTATGGTATGCTCCGGTATAGATTCTTGTTTAAGAACCCGTTCACGGCCGCATCGGTTGTTAGTGTTCATGAGGACACTGTCATGTTATTATTGTTCATGTTCAAGGCTCACTGTTCACGACAGTTGCTATTCAAGATGGTATACTTCAGATGACACCGTTCACGGCGGTATTCTCGCAATGTTACTTTTCACGCGGACAGTTCATCAGCTGCCACTACTGGTTAGTTCCAGAAAAGCGGCTGGTCGAGATTCGGATCAGGGCTTACCTGATCCTGTCCCAGAAGCCTCTATTTGAGATTCAGATCAGGGCTTACCTAATCATGTCCCAGAAGCCGCTGTCCTGGTTTCATGCTCCTGTCCAGGATTCCTTCCTCTGCTCTTGTCCTGGATTCCTGCTCCTATTCCTGTCCCTATTTTCTGCTCCTGTCCCTTTTTCTTTTTTGTCTAAATTTTATTTGTGGCAATATTAGCATCTATCCTCCAACTTGAGGAGGGGTGTTAGTTTTATATATTAATGTTATTAGGGTTTATTATTATATGATCCATAGGCCGAAGTTAGGTTTCTAGTTGTCTAGTTTCTTTCCCATATATTTCAGGTTCCCTTGTATTATAATTCACAACATTAGTTAATTTAATCCAGGTTGGTTTACAATATTGAATATTAAAATTAGATTATCAGCTGACAGCTGTTATGTGAGTTGAAATCACCCTAATCAGATTATTAGTTCTAAAATAAAATCCAAATGCTTCCTTAGGTGAGTTCACTAGTGTTAAACTAGTGCCACACCTCTATTTATACTAACCTTGTTTCCTAAGCTACCTCTAACTTGTAATAATAATGAAACAAATCAAAACAAATCCTTAACATTTATATTGGCTAAATACATAAACGTAAATAAATCACTTAGAGTTATCTCCATAATTGAAGCCGGTACTTGCTTCATGACACCAAACCTTAAACTTTCATGGTTTAACTAAACCAACCCTTCCACTAATTAGGATTAAATCCTTCAAAATAAACTCACAAACGATATTTGAGGAAGCCTCCCTCGACATATTGTGTTATTGGAAGAAAAGAGAGTTAGCAATTTGAATTGAACATAAAGTCTGGTACCTAAGTTCTACTACCAAAGGTTAACCCACATGCTAACCAACTCAATGAAAATGACAATGTTTTAAACTAAGCTAGACTTGGGACCTCGTGACCGCAGAATTATTTTGTATTTTGTTCTATTTCTATCAGCTAGAAAGTCACTAGTTATCATACGATTCTTGTCTCTCAGGACACTAGGGCTGAGGGAAAAGGAAGAATTGCTCGAGTACAAAGAAGACTACTAATAGTGGAAGTTGAGAAGAAAATTATGCAGTTCCAGCATTATATCGACCAGGGACTGGTAAACTCTACTTTTTTATTGATAAGTTTACAAATTTAGAACATGACCTAATTATATCTGATGATGGGCCTGCTTTATAATAATGCTAAGGAGGCATTTTGTTCATTGATTTTTTTAAGGAATTTGAATTTGTCAAAGGAATTGGATTAGGAATGAGATTTGTCAAAAGGAATTGGATTAGGAATGAGATTTGTCAAAGAATTGCATATGTCAAAATATTTGGATTTTTTGTACATTTGGTTGAGAGAAAATAATCATTTTGTTCATAAATTTGGTAAATAAGTTGGAATTTGGTGATGTTGGGAGTGATAGTGGTGGTGGTGGCATGCCCGTGGGGTGGCGGAGGCGTTATTGTTGATGATGAGGGCGGAGGTGGCGCGGGTGTTGGTGGTGGTTGTGGCGATGGCATTGGTGAGGGAGAGAGAGATTTCAATACCTTTGGTTGAATTTTTTTAATACTTGGAACTTGGAAGTAATGTTGATTACTTTGCTTTGAATGAATTTGAAATATTGCATTTTAATTCTGATGCTAACTCCTTCATTCTCCAACCAAACATGGTATCCCTAAATTAAAATAAAGTTCCAACAAATTCAGCAAACTCAACAGGTGAAGACTAAGATACAGATGCCTATTCCATTAATTTGAGCGAACTAAACGCTCCCTAAGTCTTCATATGGGTGCTTTTAGTTGCAATACAGTGTAACGATTCTCAGTTTATACATAATTGTGATAAGCCTTTGGATGATAGGTTTAATATTTACCCATTAATAGTGTGTTTATCAACTTTATTGAACATTGATATCATAGTGCAAAATGCATTCGTCTTCTGTATGCAGGAGAAAGATGCTCAATGTATGTATGGATTGGTTTTGTATACCTTGGACCGCCTTTACAGAGCTGTAGAGCGGCATGCAAAGGCCACTGGTGAATGGCAGTGGTTCGTTTGTTTATTCATTTTAACATCAATTTATTATATAAACACGTTTATATGTATATAAACATTTTTACAGCACATAGATGTGGCTAATTAAGGGTGTATTGTGAACAGTTTGAGACAGGATATCAGTGATTTAGGGAAGCCAAACCTGCAGACTGCACATAAGCTAATGGTTACGTCACGCATGGAACGGATGTATGATTGCTTGCTTCCTTCACCGCGCCGCTAGTGAATTGCTTTGGTGACACCATGCTGGATGTGCAAGACAAGTTTAGTGGTTGAGAATCATTTAGACTTGTTTGATTCCACCATGAACAAGCAAACTCAAGGATAAAGAGCAACTTTTTAAATTTTGGATGTTCTCTTTCATCTGTCCTCATTTTTCTTATTTGATGATTTATGTTGGTTAAATTTCTAACATGTAATCAAACAAAATTTTGTCTTCCAAGAATTACACCTCATGTTTAAATTGCATAGATGCTACAACTCCCTAAATGGGCATTTCCACTTCCAATATAACTTGATTTTTGGTCATACAAATTTTGCATAGTCCATACAGAATGTATACTAGTCAGCTTGCTTTACAAAGTATGCCTTTGGCGAAAGAGATGGTGAGCAAAATACTTCAAATTGTGTACCATGAAGCTGTTGACTTCAAAGTGTACACGTAAAAGAAAGGCAGCCAAACTCGGTTGCAGAAGAATCCATGGAGCATGTGGAGCAGGATCCAGTGGGTGTTTGGTTCCCCCCTAAATACCTTTGTTCATGACAAGGTGGAGTGAAGCCGTTAGCAGTTTCTACAAAGTACAACCTGCTGGGTTATTTTTTATTGTTCTGCATTACTAGTTTCTGATAGAGATTTTACCATAGTACTATAAGTTGTGACTTAGTTTGTCTTTTGTAATTGTGGGAGGGTGATTAGTGGAATTCCTAGTTCTATAAATATAGGTCATTGATAATACGGTAAGGGGGAGAACAAGAGAGTAGTTAGTGTAAGGCTCATTGCATTAGCATGAGTAGGGCATAGCCCTGGGAACCTTTTGGTTAGTTATATTGTGTAGATCCTTTGGATCATCCTTTACATTCAATATAGTAAGCATTTTTGTTCTTCATTCAATCCAATTCCTATCATTGGTCCGACCTGCCGCCCCTCTTCTCTCCTTTCAATTTCGATTTCGATTTTGATTTCACTTCCTGATTATCTAGCCACTGCCAATTTCACTTTCAAGTGCTCAATCGGTGTTTGTCCTGTTCATTGGATTTCCAATTCGATCTCCAAGTCCGACTTCCACATCCAATTCTATTCGATCCACAATCCACAATCATGGTGAATCAGACTTCTCGTTTGGATAGTCACGGACAACAGATTCAACAACTTCAATCAGATGTCGCTGCAATTAGGGCTTCTCTATCGGTGTTAGAAACAGATAGGGTAGAATCGGTCGAATTCCGTAAGGTGATGCTTGGATGGATGAAGCAATTTGAGATGAAACCACGATCAGATTCGGCGGTTTCAGAGACCGACAGTGATCTTCGATCTGGTTCCGGCATAAAATCAAGTCAACTGAAGCCTCCTTCTACTCTACCTTGTGTAGTGAAAAAGGTGAAACTGCCTGAATTCAGCGGTTTCGATCATCAAGGATGGATCCAAAAGGCGAATCTCTATTTTGATCTTAACCATACTGCTGATACTGATCGCTTGTCACTCGCTCGTTTAAGTATGATTGGGGTTGCACAACATTGGTTTACAATCATCCTACATGTTTGTCCTTCTTTGACTTGGATCGAATTTCAATCCGAATTGCTACAACGTTTCAGCGGTCTCTCGATTCAAAACCCCTATGAACAATTAGCAACTATTAAGCAATCGGATTCCATTTTTGATTATATTGATGATTTCGAGTATTTGTTGTCCTTGGTTCCCCGATTACCGGAATCTCAAACTCTCGGATATTTTATTGCTGGATTGAAGGATGATGTCAAACCACGGGTCCGTTTACTTCGTCCAACCTCGTGTATGGATGCCATGTCCTTGGCTAAGGATGTTGAGTTGATGCTTCGGCCATCAGCTTCTAATTCTTGGTTGTTTCGCTTCCAATACTTTCCACATCTGGGGCTGCCCTCTTTGGATGCGGGGTTTGGGCATCCTTCTGGGGGTATTGTGGGGTCCAAACCTGCTGGATATTTCAACCCTGCTAGTGGGCAAGGTGGTTACCGTGATCGTGGCATTCGTTCCTTATCACGTACCGAATGGGAGGAACGTCGGAAGAAAGGACTATGCTATAAGTGTGGCCAACTCTATAGTCCGGCTCATAAGTGCCCGGAGGGAAAACTTCGTGTGATGTTGCTCGGGGATGATGAAACCGAAAGACTTGAAGGACAACATTTTCAGATGGACTATGTGGATGATTTTCGCTCGGATGGGTCTCCTTCTTTGGCCATGGGGTCTTCTTTCAAGACTTGAGGACAAGTCTTGTGTTATGGGGGGTGTATTGATAGAGATTTTACTATAGTACTATAAATTGTGACTTAGTTTGTCTTTTGTAATTGTGGGAGGGTGATTAGTGTAATTCCTAGTTCTATAAATATAGGTCATTGATCATACGGTAAGGGGGAGAACTAGTGTAAGGCTCATTGCATTAGCATGAGTACGGCATAGCCCTGGGAACCTTTTGGTTAGTTATATTGTGTAGATCCTTTGGATCATCCTTTACGTTCAATATAGTAAGCATTTTTGTTCTTCATTCAATCCAATTCCTATCACTTCCTTTTTTTCCTTTAGAGCTTAGAACTTTATTGTTTCGTTTGAACCTCAGGAGATCTGCCCATCTCGAATCGGGCATTTTGCTTTGTATTCCTTGTTGCAATTCCAGTATTGAGTTTTAGTTATTAACACATCACTTTTCGACGGCTGTTAGTTCTTCAATTGCTTATCGTCACCTTTGTTTGTATTCCTTACGATGTGGTGTGCGTCGATAAATATCACTTCTAGTTAGGGTAGAGGAGAGTGATGGTTGAGTTGCATTTGAAATATAAAAGAGTTGGAGAATGTGATACAGAAAACAAGAGAACGTGAAATGGCTTGTGATGTGAGTTTGTATGTTGCAATGGCTAATAGGTATGAGAACACACTTTTCCTATTAATGTTTTTTAAAATTTTTATGTTGTAACAGCTAAAAGCATGGAGACGCACTTGTTCGATTTTTTTCCTGCTTTTCTCTGGGTTTTTACTTATTTTTCAGCCTGTTCGGTTGTAGTTCATCTTTTTCACTTTACTATATTGTATTTCTTTTTTTTTTATTATGGCATTTTACTCCTGAAACTAAGCTCGCATGGTACTTAAGATCTTGATAGGTGTAGACACACTGCTAACAAGAAATTATACGTTCATTATTTTATATATGATTGTTTTCCTACAACAAATAAATATAAAATACATAAATAGAATCACAAGAGAATATCCAAACACATGCATGGTTTTACAAACCTAACACATTTCATTGCAGGAAAAGAACTACTTGAAAGAGTTGAAGAAAGCAATGGTATCAACTAGAGCACGGATAAAGTCGTCAACGTCTTCTTTTGTATTATAGAAATAAAGACTGGCTCGTGCACTTGCATTTATCCCCAGGTACCGGTGAAGTGGCTGGGCACAGTGGTGCCCGGATCTAATGGCTACCCCATGCTGTACCAAAATCAATATCGCGAAATCATCACTACTAAAATCAAATACGTCTGATGGGATGAAGGAAGTTCTTTATTGACATGATATTAAAAAAAACCACTCATATTTGTGGCCTAAGGACAGTGATAGGTCATTGTGCGCGTGTGAATTGTTATTTTGGATAATCTGATTGTTTTATATAAGGCGCCAGATATTTTAAAGGACAGTAGGAATATAATGAGAGAGTCAAGAAAAAGTTGGTGTTTTTATTGGATACCTGCTGATCAAGAAAAGTGGCTATGTCTGTGGGATGAAGGTCTTCAACATTAAAGGAACATAAAGCAGCACGATGAACAGTTTCTGAAGGAGCCGGTCCATATATACGAACACCAGGGATGGTATGAAGCTTTTCATAAAGGTAATTAGCCAGTTCTACCTGTTAAACAAAATTAATCAAGCAATAGGTTTAAGTTAATACTAGTTAAATCTACAGGCAGCAACTTCTAACACGACCTGCAACACAATATGATAAAAATAGGTTTTGAATTGTCATATCTAACTCATTTAATTAATGGGTCATGTTCAGGTCGACTCGCCAACCTGTTTACAACCCTTTTAACCCATTTATTACAACCCACTGACCCATTTAACACATTTACAACCCACCAACCCGTCTAACTCATTTAGATAAATGGCTTAAACTATCGTGTTCAGGTTACAACTTAAGAGTGTCCAGGTTAGGGTTAATGTCGTTGATACGAACAAATATATGGGTTGTGTTCCGGTTCAATATTTCAACCTGCCAAGCTGACACGATTGACTCCATAGTTTAATCAACTAAAAAGTCGGTTCGGACAGAAAAGATGTTGATCACCTCATAATCATGAATCTTTTGCATGCCGATTTGAGAAAGATAATCAATTGCTGATCCTAAACCAATGGCTTCCCCAATCGCAGGTGTTCCAGCCTCAAATCTGAAACATGAGAACAATAATTTAAGATACAGAGATATAAAAGGATCCATGTTGATGCAAAAGACGATTACTTTGACATCAAGAGTCAGTTTGTAAAGAGGTTATATTAGAACTCAGCCAACCTGGATGGAGGGTCCGCATAAGTAGAATGGTCCAAGAATACATCAGAAATCATTTCCCCTCCACCTGCATGTCAACCATAAAAACCACACTCAAAACTCTCATCAAATTTATGTATTACATAAATGTCCCAAGTGAAATAGCAAAGTGGTTGACGTTTTTTTGATGCAGCCTCACCTAAGAATGGAGGCATTGCTGCCAAGAGCTCGTTTTTTCCATACAAGAAACCAACGCCTGTAGGCCCACACATCTGAAGCATGTTTATCCCTTAATTTCATAAACTATCAACAAACATCGAATATATGTATAGTACAAGTGGCACTTGAAGCCATTATTTTACGAATGAGTCGATTCAGGTTATATTTTTTCTCTAGCTCGCCAAATAGTAAAATAAACATATAGCTAAAGAGTAAAAGTTGGTCAAATTGATCAAATTCATAAAACAGGTTGAAACGCACCCGGTGTAAATTTTATCAAATGTATTGAATTTGTCAACAGGTTGAAAGTCAACTGGTATTTTCAATTATATAACCTCCTAAATCATTTTATTCAAGGAATCAAGAATTAGATTATTATTGAAAATAGTGTATGTTTCTATTACCATATTCAACACACTAGCTGTTTACAAAAAAAACAAAAAAACAAAAAGAAAAGAAAACAAAGGGAAAAAGTGGGTTGATCAGCCGGACCATACCCATTGTAAGCTCATACAAAAAATTACCTGTTTTGACCCATTTACCCAGCACGCCCAACCCACCCCTTTTACCACCTCTAGTGAAACTAACTCACCTTATGAGAAGAAGCAACAAGAAAATCAACACTGAGATTCTGAACATCAACAACCATATGTGGTACACTTTGACAAGCATCCACCAGTACTCTTGCTCCAACATCATGTGCCCATTGAGCAATATCCTTAATTGGGAGAACAGAAGCTAAATAAAAGTTTAAAAAATATATATCAGCAATACAAGGCTGTTAAGATTTTATAATCAACTTGCAAGAGTTCCTCACACAAACACACAAGAGCCTTTAAGAACATTCAAAAATTATTTAAGAGCCAAAAAAAAAGATAAAAAGAAGACATGGAACATGTAGCACGAAACATATTTTTAGAAAGCCTCGTCTAATCTTATAGCAAGGGGTTTTTTATTGTGTGATCTAACTTTAAGGTAAAAAATCTTTTTAGATGATTAAACTTCATGTCATCTAAGTCACATAAGATAAAAAATTTTAACCAACATTGGTCAAAGATGACACACAAACATATATGATATGCATACCAAGCACGTTTGAGACATGATGAACGACCACTAATTTAGTCTTGTTGGAAAGCAAAGCCTGTAGCATTTTGATATCCGGGACTTCATCTTCTGTTAGACTGACAAATTTCAAAACAGCACCAGTCTTCTCAGATAGAATTTGCCATGGGACAATGGCACTATGATGTTCAGCAATTGTCACAACAATCTGCAGGTATAGTCATATAGATATAAAAGCAGTTACATATTCAATTATTTCAGTCTCATAAGAATATGGGAATTTTTATTTGGGAAGAGTAAAATAAAAAGACTTTAAAAGACACACCTCATCATCGGCTTTTAAATTAGAAAGTCCCCATGAATAAGCTACAAGGTTGATAGCTTCAGTAGCATTTCTCGTGAACACAATCTCACTAGACTCTGATGCATTTACAAAAGCGGCCACCTTTCTCCTTGCCATTTCATACTCATCTGTTGCCCTTGCACTAATTTCAAATAAAATTGTAGAAAATAATAAGCTAAGAACCAAAAAGGAATCAAACCCTTTACGGATGACTAACAAACGAAATGCCGGAGAGCTGATTGGCATATAAATACCTTAAGAAATGAATTCCACGATGCACATTTGAGTTATATGACCGATAATAATTGTTAACAGCATCTATAACAGCAGATGGCTTCTGTGAGGTTGCTGCATTGTCCAAGTAAACAAGTCTTGATCCGTTGTTTACATTCTGCAAGATAAAGCATTAATCATGAAACTGGACATCTATCCCTAAGTATTTCTTAAAAAGAACAAACTCATGGATTAAGCCACATATAGAATGACCCCGATACACAAAGTACATGGAATCTGACTCGATAACCTTTTATCATAGAAATGTTGGAGGACTGTTGTGTAATTCCATGATAGTTAGGGGTTGAATTAGAAACATGTTTGTTATACATATTAGTTAGTTTCTGTTAGTCAATATGTAGATATCATCTCTCATCTCTTGTAATCGAATAAGATACTTTCAGTAACAATAATCAAAGTTTGTGGTGTTGAGGCTTTAGTTTTCTTGGTACTTGTATCAAATTGGTATCAGAGCTCAAGGAAGAAGACGATCGAGCTCTATACGAAACTTAGGTTTGGTGTTTTGTGAAGAAGAATTTTGAGAGAATCAAGATCTGAAGGACTAGATCCTGATCCAAAGTTCGGAACCCCTTATCACCGCAAGAAGAAGAAGGAAGCCATGGCGGATGCTACATTATCAGGCAATCAACAGCTGATAACAATCAAAGAAAACTACTCGATTCCCCGGCAATGTCCAGTTCTCACTCCAACGAATTACACAATTTGGGCGTTAAAGATGAAGCGCATATTCAATGTGCACGGCCTGTGCGAAGCAATTGAACCGGCTACCGGAGCAACCGTAGATTCGAAGAAGAATAATTCGGCCATTGCTTACTTGTATCAGGCAATGCCCGAGGATATGATTCTCCAAATAGCCAAGTTTGACACCGCGAAAGAGGTATGGGACGCGATCAAGACCAGATTTGTTGGTGTCAATAGGGTCAAGAAAGCTCGATTTCAAACCTTGAGAACTGAGTTCAAAGGATTGAAGATGAAGGAGGATGAGTCCCTTGACGAATTCGTGGGCCGGTTGAGTTCTATCTCTACCAAAGCGACTGATCTTGGAGAGCCCTATCAGGAGTCAGCATTGGTACATAAATTCCTTGGCTCAGTCTTAGATCAGTTCTTGCAAATTGTTGCTTCCATAGAGCAATTTGTAGACTTAGATACTCTACTATTGCAAGAAGCAATTGGACGTTTGAAAGCCTATGAAGAGAGAATAGGTTTGAAGTCAAAAGACGGTGTGGCAATGAAAGGTGATCAGTTACTCCTTACTTACTTAGAGTGGCAGACCCGTCAAAGGGTTCGGAGCAGGCTTCCCATGTTAAAGGGAAAACTGACAAGAACAATAGAAGTTGGGGAAGAATTAAAGGAAACTACTTCAAAGGAGAAAGAGGGGGAAAGTGAACCGAGGAAAAACCCACAAGAAAGGAGGGAAGACAAGTCAAAGATCAAGTGCTTCAAAGGTGATCAGTTTGGACATTTTGCCTTAGAATGTCCAACCAAATTAAAGATTCTGAAGCCCATTTGTCACAGACAGTAGATCTTGAGCCTGAACCAAAGTAAAAGATTCTGAAGCCCATTTGTCACGGACAGTAGATCTTGAGCCTGAATTACTGATGACCATGAAGGTGGAAGATCAGAAGGAAGTGATATTCCTAAATGAGCACAAGGTAATTCCAGCAAGATTTGATACCCACAGTGATAAAGAGAGTATCTGGTATCTAGACAATGGTGCTTCTAATCACATGACCGGGAATGAGTCTGTGTTCTCCACTTTGGATAGAAATGTAAGTGGGAGAGTCAAGTTTGGGGATGGGTCTTGTGTGACTATTGAAGGAAGAGGGTCAGTTGTTCTGGATTGTAACCATGAGGGTCATAGGCTGTTAACCGATGTCTACTTTATCCCTCAACTTAAAAGCAATATATTAAGTCTGGGTCAGGCCAATAGAAGGAGGCTGTGAGATCAAGATGAATGGGGAATACCTTTGGTTGTTTGGCAAGGATGGCAAATTACTAATGATGGTCCTGAGATCTCCAAACAGGCTTTATAAGGTAAATCTAAAGATTGGAGTACCTGCTTGTTATCAGGCAAGTATTGGAAACCTACCCTGGTTATGGCATGGCAGACTTGGGCATGTCAATTTTGACACGCTAAGGTCTATGACTAGTATGCAGCTGGTGCTTGGAGTTCCTCTGATAAATCATCCAACTCAAGTATGTGAGGCTTGCTTAGCAGGAAAACATGTAAGGCAGTCCTTCCCACAGCAGTCAAATTTTAGAGCTAGTGCACCACTAGAACTAGTATCCGTGGACTTGTGTGGACCTATATATCCCACGACTAAAGGAGGGAATAGGCACTTCATGTTGTTGGTAGATGATTGCACTCGCTTCATGTGGGTATTCATGTTAAGAAATAAGGATCAAGCACTCGACTACTTTAAGATGTTCAAGTCTAAAGGTGAACTGGAGTTAGGCTGTCAAATAAAGACTTTAAGGTCAGATAGAGGGGGAGAGTTCACCTCTCACGAGTTTAAGGAGTTCTGTGATAAAGAAGGTGTCAAAAGGTTACTCACTGCCCCCTATACTCCTCAGCAGAATGGTACAGTTGAAAGGAGAAATAGAACAATTTTGAACATGACTAGAAGTTTGTTGAAGGCCATGAAGATGCCTCAGGATTTTTAGGCCGAAGGAGTACGGCATGCAGTCTATATTCTGAACAGAGTTCAGACAAAGGCTCTCAAGGATAGTACTCCATATAAGGCCTTGAAGGGAAGAAAACAAAGTCTAGATCATCTAAGAACTTTTGGGTGTGTGGGTCATGTAAAAGTTACACATCCAAATCTAAGAAAACTAAAGGATCGTAGCCTACCCATGGTGTACATAGGAGTTGACAGTGGTTCTAAGGCTCACCAGTTTGATCCAGTGAGTGGTAAAGTAGTGATAAGCAAGGATGTCAAGTTTGAGGAAGCAAGATGTTTTGATTGGGGTTCTCGTTTAAGAGAAGCAAGTAGTGATGATCCTGGTTGGGTAGGCTTTGTAGTTCAAAATGAGCAAGTGTCTCAAGTGGACGCTACTCATCAAGAACTTGACAGTGGTCCAGAAATCTCTGAGGAGACAGTTGGGAATGGAACAGTGGAGGACAATGCAGAGGTTCTTGATTTGGGTCCTGGTGGGTCATGAGTAGAGTTCAGCCACAAGTACCCATAGTAAGAAGATCTTGTAGAACTACTACGATGCCTAAAAGGTTAAGTGATTATGTTTCAGAAGGAGGTGGCGTGCAACTAGGTTCATCTCAACAGCATGAGCTGGATCAGGTTGAGTTGTTGCTAGCTCAAGATGGTGAGTCCAGGTGTGTTCAAGAGGCTGTGAAGGAAGAAGCATGGCAAAAAGGCCATGGATGACGAAATTCGAGCCATAGAAAGGAACAAGACATAGGTGTTAACTGAAGCTCCACTGAGGTGTAATCCCATTGGTTTGAAGTGGGTGTACAAGTTAAGGAAAGATGCGAAAGAAAGGGTCACAAAACACAAAGCAAGGTTGGTGGTTAAAGGTTATGTACAGCAGCATGGAATTGACTATGAGGAGGTGTTTGCCCCAGTTGCCAGGATTGAAACTGTTAGGTTGGTCCTTGCATATGCAGCCAAGATGCAATGAAAGGTTTATCATTTTGTGTGAAAGCTGCATTTTTGCATGGAGAGCTTAAGGAGGATGTGTATGTCAAGTAGCTAGAGGGATATGTGAAACAAAGGGCTGAATTCAAGATTTCAAGGTATACAAATTGTCCAAAGCTCTCTATGGACTTAAACAGGCACCTAGAGCTTGGAACACTAGACTAAATAAGGTTCTAAAGGATTTGGGTTTCATGAGATGCAAGCATGAGCAAGCTGTGTATGTAAAGTTCAAAAGGAGAGTGGTGTTGGTTGTTGGTGTCTATGTATGATTTGCTAGTGACAGGGAACAATGAGCAGGAGGTTAATGAGTTCAAACTCCAAATGAGTCATAATTTGAGATGATAGATTTGGGGTTATTGTGCTATTACCTGGAATTGAAGTGGCTCAAAAGAAAGACAATATTGATTAAACAATCAGCTTATGCTAAGAAATTGATACAGTTAGCAGGCTTAGAGGATTGTAATGAAGTTAAGATTCCTATGGAGCCTAGATTGAAACTCTATAAGGATGGGGGAGCTGTTATAAAGCCTACTGAATATAGAAGGTTGATTGGTTTTTTGAGGTACTTAGACACACACCAGACCAGATTTGGGTTTTGCAGTAGGATATGTTAGTAGATTTATGCAAAGTCCCAGGGAAGCACATCTTAAAGCAGTGAAACATTTGCTTAGATATGTTAAAGGGGCAATGCATTTTGGAATTTGTTATAACTCTAAGGAAGGTGGAGGTTTAGTTGGTTACAGTGATAGTAATCACTTGACTGATAGTGATGATGGAAGAAGCACTTCAAGGAATGTTTTCTATTTCAATGGGTCACTAGTCTCTTGGGCTTCACAGAAACAGCCTATAGTGGCTTTATCATCTTGTGAAGCAGAGTTTATGGCTGTTACTTAAGCAGCTTGTCAGGCAATCTGGTGAAGAATCAAGAAATAGTTACATTGTATGTGGATAATAGATCAGCTATTCAATTGATGAAAAATCTTGTTTTTCATGAGAGGAGCAAGCACATAAATACGAGATATCATTTTATAAGGGAGTGTATCGAACAAAGTCAAATTCTAGTTGATTTTGTTTGTGGTTCTATGCAAAAGGCTGATATAATGACAAAGGCTTTGCCAAGGGTTAAATTTGCTGAGATGAGGTTTCTACATGGAGTAGAGGATTTGAATGATAGCACATAGAATTAGGGGGGAGTATTGTTGGAGGACTGTTGTGTAATTCCATAATAGTTAGGGGTTGAATTAGAAACATGTTTGTTATATAGATTAGTTAGTTTCTATTAGTCAATATATAGATATCATCTCTCATCTCTTGTAATCGAATAAGATACTGTTAGTAACAATAATCAAAGTTTGTGGTGTTGAGGCTTTAGTTATCTTGGTACCTGTATCAAGGAAGATAACGATTAACCAATTCCAGCTTCTTTAATCATTAGCAAAGTGGAACTGAGATATAGTTGGTAGAGTTTATTCCTTCTTGCAAAAGATCACCATAGAAAAACTTTGAAATTTCTTTTTGCGAGTGTGTGAGTACATGTATATTGATCTCTATTCCAACCCTTCATCCGTACTTTGGAGTAAAGTAACAGCAGCATATCATTCTCAACTTTCCCACTCACAATAATCACACACTCCTCTTCCATTTTTTAACAAACCGAATCAAACAATGGAACAAAAGGCATAAAGAAAAGAAAGCATAATTTTTCTAACTGCTGAGTTCAAAAGTAAAAAACCCATAAAAGTATTGCATTTGCGTTCATCTTTACCAACCAACCACTTCTAATCAACGCATGTCCAGATTGAAATCAATTTGAACGTTGCTACCAGCTTACAACCAATAATTACAATAGAATTCGATAATCCGTCAATTATTTATTTCCAAGAATAACATGAAGTTGAGCATGAAGAATTTATAGGGAATGAGGTACCTGGTGGAGGATTTCGAAATCGGGTCGAGTTGAGTGTCCGAGAGAAAGGGGTGCGGCCGCTGGAGCAGAAAGAGAAGCTGTTGAAGAAGATGAAGATGAAGATGAAGATGATGATTTGTGGAAATTGAGTCTGAATTTGAGGGGAGTGCGATTAGAGAAGTTATAATTAGGGTTTAGGAGTTGAGAGAAAGAAGGAAGCTTGAGAACCACTCCTTCCATGGGCATCATCGTTATCCCTGAGTCTGAGTGTGTGTATCCTTCAACAAGCGGCACAACGTAACGAAGCCCCCTCTGCAACTACCAAATACAAATACGGGGCCGCAATTGCAACACTAGCCAAAATTGATATTCCCATACATTCTTAGATATTATTTACGCTGCGTTTTCTAGAAAGGAATGGAATAAAATTGAGAAACTAGTATAATTTCAAGTAAAATTATATTTGAATGGGTAATGAAATATAAAACCCAAAAGAATGTTTCACTTTAAATTCTCTTGATTGTGAGATTTCAAATTCCCTCTTTAGGTGGAAGGATTTTGAAATCTCACAATCAAAAAAATTTGAGGTGAAACATTCTTTTGGGTTTTACATTTCATTACCCACTCAAACATAATTTTACTTGAAAATTATATTAGTTTCTCAATTTCATTTCATTTCATTTCATTTCATTCATTCCAACCAAACGCAGCCTTGGTTTTGTTTAATTTATCATTTCAATTTAAAAACTGTTTTTTTTATTTCAATCACCGTAGTCTATCAAATATTATCATTTTCATTCACTTCACTAACTCTGTTAACATCTCTGTTAAATATGAAGGTATTTAGTCTTTTTTCAAAACCCTAATTATCCAATTAAAACAAATTAATCAATTAATATTCAATTAAAACTAAAAAAAATATGAAGAGACTAGCGAGATCGGACGCTTCGATTTAAAAGCTTTGAGTAACGCTAATTCATGTTGTTCGATTGAGGTCTGCTGTGTGACTTTAATTGATCTTCACGTTTTGTTGAACGTGCATCGTTGTTTGAATGAGATCTACTGTTATCACATTTTGTTTAATTGAGATATGTTGTTGTCACGTTCGAACAAACACGACAATAGCATACTTCAATTAAACAAAACATGACAACAGCATCTCCCAGTCTCACAGTAGACCTCAATCGTCAACATGAGTTAGAGTTAATTGAAGCTTTTAAATCAAAGCGTCTAGTCTCACTATTTGCTTCATATGTTTTTGAGTTTTAATTAAATATTAATTGATTAATTTGTTTTAATTGGATAATTAGAGCGTTGAAAAAGACTAAAATACCTTCATATTTAACGGAGATCTTAAATAAAGTTAGTGGAGTGGATGAAAATGACAACATTTGGTAAATTATAGTGACTGAAATGGCAAAAAAAAAAGTTTTTGGATTAAAATGGTAAATTCAACAAAACTTCAGGGACGAAAATGGTATTTACTCCATTATTTAATAGAGTAAATTACACGGATCGTACCTAAGATTTGTAAGTTTCACCGTTCGTTCCTAGGATTGAAAAATTACAGGTTTAGTTCTAAGGTTTAAAAAATAACACGTTTCGTCCCTGGGTCTAATGGTCGTTAATTAATTCCATTAACTGGCTGCAAAATGACTATTTTGCCCTTCTTATTCCTTATTCAACCACATCTCAACTACCACCACCACCACCACTTCCTGCACCCTCTACCACCACACACAACCATCTTCGGACGCTAACTCCACTAACGGCTTCATGATCCATGCTTCAATCGCTAGAATTTTGTTTTCCTTCAACGAGTACAACGTCGTTATTGCGTCTTTCTTCCCCTGAAAGTTACCGGATTCCAGAAGGTTCAATAGCAATGGAATCGCTCCTAGCTGTCCGATCGTCGATTTGTTCTCTTCGAATTGCGGCAACTGGAGCAACGCGCACACGACATTCTCCTTCGCCACCGGTTCCGACCTTCAACTCCCTGACTAACGGCTGAATTGCATTGGAGGAAGCAAAAACCCCCTTGTTCTCAACTCACAACTACATATTCGAAATCGTTGTTACATCATGCTCTTGTAGCTCATGATCTGACGACGATATCAGCGAAATTAGCGGTCTAATCGCTCCGGCTCTAGCGATCTTAACTCGATTCTTCGGATTGTTCTTCGCTAGCGCTCGGAGCTCCATTGCTGCATGCTTCTAACCTTAACTCATTTCCGAAGATGGTGGTGTGTGGTGGTGGCGGGTGGTGGTGGAGTGCTGGTGGTATGGTGGTGGTGGTGGTTGAGATGGGGTTGAATGAGGAAGAAGAAAGGTGTACGAGTTAACTTAGAGGCTGATGCAAACAAAGAGCTCTCAGCATGCATACAAAAGTACAAGGAAGTTACTTACCACCAAGTAGAACTGAAACACAATATGGCGCATCCCTATTGTTGTAGAAGTCAATAGCATCTTTTGACCAGTTCTTATATTCTTTTTCATCTACAACTAAAAATGGTGTATTCACCGGGTTGTTTTCTGACGAAAATGATTCATGTTGCTTCTTAGGTCGCCTCAACCTTTGTAGAATTAAACTCATCGATCGGAGTTCATGAACTGGTTATTTACCAGGTCGGTGTGTCATTTTTATGGGTTATGTGGTGTTTTTTTTAATGGAAGTTGTAAAATGTGGTGTGCCATTATGAGAAGGGTGGTGGTATTTATAAGAGGTTTTTTTGGAATAAAATAATTAATATTTATATTTTATAATAAAAACTAGCATAATAATATTTATATTTTAAAATATAAAGCTAACATGTTGGATCAAGTAAGGCTGGTGCAACAAAAACAAACACTTAGACAATTTTGGTGCAACTGATAAAGAACTTCCGAAGGCAAAAGCAGAACCCCCAATGACAGCCTTCTTGTCTACTCACTTTTGGTACTAGTACACCTTTGCGTGGTTTCTGTCTTCACTTCTGAAGACAAAATCAGAACTTCCGAAGATGAAAGCGGAACTTCCGAAGGTCAAGTCTGAAAGATCTTCCGAAGAGGAACTCTAACTTCCGAAGACAAAGTCTTCCTTCTTCCGAAGTTCAACACTTAGAAGAATTCAAGACAATGATTTTCGAAGCATGAAGGCCTGAAGAATAACTCAAGCCTCGGAAGAAATAAGCCTCTTTCAAAGTATAAGTGGCTTCGGAAGAACTGGTTCTTTGAAGCCAATTGACCTTTGGAAGAACCTACTATGAACCAGTGGACATAAGTATGGTCCCTCTAACACTCCGCTGCAACCTCTGAGATACTGTATGGTGCTTTTCCCACGCCCATGTAGTTGACCATACTTTATTCCACTGTTCATTTCTTATTAGTTAGTACAGTTACCAACTTTAGTTGGTGACAAAAGGTAAGTTATGGACATGTCATGACTACCAAATCTTAGATAGTATTTTATCTAAGATCCCTTACTTCTAGTAATGTAGTATTTGTCTAGTTGTAAGTTCCAGCTGGTATCAAAGTATATCCGGCTGTAGTGTCACACCCTCAAAATCCACGTGCGGAGTTTTACCGCGAGGCGTGTGAACAAACCATGATCACAGTCACTAGTTACTCAGAACGACACTATATGCCACATTTAAAAATATAAAACCAACCAAAGTTCAAACTTTAAAATCATGCGAAAGCGTTTTGTAAATAAGACAAACCCAAAGTAGTTAAATGCAATATTTGGCAAAACACGCGCCAACTCAAATACTTAAAACCCATAAATAAAATCCAAGTGTTATATCATTAAAATAAAGTCTTAGGATGCATGCTGGACCCGTGTTGTGCTCCTAATGGCATCCTAAGTTATCGACTTGAGAATAGCATACTAAAAATATCAACATAATGGTTGGTGAGTTCAAGAGTTTGCGTTTAACATAAACAATAATAATTGTATAACACAAGAAGTGCATTGAAATAGATAGCTAGTCTATATTCATAAGTAATAACCATATTGATTGCGCGATCGAAACTGACTGTGTTGCGTTTGTTGCCTCCCGTCATGACTTACCAGATCGTGACGAATGTTTGTGTTTAGGACAATATTGCACCCGTTTGACCTCGAGTTGCACAGGTGGGGCTTGTCAAACCTAGTAGTACTACCCAAGTTTTCCCGTTAGTTACCATTATTAACGATCCGAAAGTGTGAGGACTTTCAAGGTATTATGCACTATGTTAAAACATACACAACTTACAATAATAACATAGCGTTTTGTAAACAAGTATGCTACCTCCCCCAGAAGAGAGTTTATAAAATAGTGGGGCGCGAACTCACCTGGTGCGTAACGAACAATAACAAAGAAAACTGACGATGAATGGAAAGACAACCCTTCAAAGGTTACCTAGAACATGGAAGTACATAAGTACGTGTACACAGAAATCTTAACAATCCTAGGTGCTCAATAAACACGTTGACCCAAAGTTTAGGAAAACAAGACACATTTAACCTAGTTGACCCGTTTGACCCGTTGGTGACATATTAATTGAAATATTGTTTAATCATTCATATCAACTTATCATACATGAATATCATACAAGTTTTCCACGTGTATCACATCATCAACCCAAGTTCTACCAAGGTCTTCATATTACACTAGATTATCATACAACTCAGGCGAATCTCAAACAATCAACAAGCTCAACATAATTACAAATACATCACCACTAATAAATCATACATGAAGTCTAATCATGCATTACATGCCATGTGAAGCCACTCACGAGTTCACATCCTAAACCCTGCCAATCCCACTAAGTAGGGGCCTCAGATTCACACGCGTGTATGACAATCATAATCACATTCTTCAACAAGGTTCATTCCAACCAACATACACAACAATGATCAATTCCAAACCCAAACATGATTCCTTAATCACTAACCATAATTCATCATCATGTATAATCACCAAGAACCTAAATTCCTTACATGATCAATCAAACATCCAAACAACTCAATTAACACATTCTACCATATTAGACATCATCAACAAGCATTCTAACATGATCCTAACATCATAAGCATGCCCAAATCATCATATCCAATGTTCTTCAAAAATAAAGTTTCCCTTTTGGGAGAGTAACACCCAAAAGCAATCTAACATCGAAATCATTCACAAATTCATCAACTTTATACCTAATCAAGTTCATAGCATTCATCTAACCATGATAATCATCACCAAATCATCAAAATCCCCAATCATCATGCATAAAAGTTTCCACTTATAGTAAGTTAAGATCAACACATCAATTTCATGAATTTTCTTGCATAATCCATGTAAACCAACATCCAAACAATGTATCCAACATCATATAATCATCAACACATGAAGTCCAAGAACAAAAGTTTCCTCTTAAGGCAATATGTGAAATTCATGATCAAATCATAGTTTTCTTGCATAATCAACATAATCTAACTTCATACAACCTAACCAACATCATATTAACATCTAACAATCATCAATTTCACTTTTTCATCACTAATTCGAACTAGGGTTTATCAATAATCAAAAACCATGAAAACTAATCAAAACTAACCTTTAGGTGTGTAGAAACCAAGAATTATACTTGTAAACACCTTGGAATGCTTGGAACTAATCAAAATCGAATGTTTGTGTGTGTTTCTTGATCAAATTCGAATGGATGAAGGGGAGAAGGGTTTCGGCCACAATGAGGGGGGTTTGAGGGGATTAGGGTTTAATTTTTGGTAATATTAAGTTTAATAGTAATTACAAAATAAACCCTTTTGTTTAAATTTTGTAAAAACTAATTTTTAACACTTTTTAATTACAAATACAAACATTATTAATCAACAATAATAATCATAAACATTTTTCACTAATGACAAACTCATGAAATATATATTACATATAATCACGTTATCAAGTAAAATTCACAAATAATGTTTAAAATCTATAACTTCATGAATCACATAATCACAACTAATAATCGACATTTCTAACTACATTATAATTTGTTTATCATAGGTAATTGTTATTAAGTCACCAACGTTCAATGACAACTAGTGTGTGCTCACGACACATGTATGCAAGACCTAACGGAACTGATAGAGTTTGGTAACGGAAATTATCGGATGTCATATGTAGATAGTAGTATATATAGTTTCTCATTGTAACTCATGTATTATGCTTGTAAGAGTCTCGTAAAACTTTGAGTTGAGAAGTAATATATATAAGTATCTTGAAAACCATTTTCTTGTGTTTTGTTTATTTATACTTAGAATATTATTATCAACTCTTAGAGGATTCTGCATCATCTATACGAGTGAGACTTAGTGAGTTTGAGAGACCATAATCGTGTTGAGTGAACAAACCCGATCCTGCATAACATATCAATATTAAACAATAATAACTAGTAAACATAAAATAAAATTAATATACAACAATCTCCTCATGAATATGAGTTTGGACAACTGTTCATGTTATGACCTGTTTGTCAACATATTGAACATCTAGGTATAATAGGTGCATCTGGATGATGAACATCCATCTCGTTGTGTATTCTTTTCGTGCGTCTCCTACCTCGTGACGTGGTGATTTTTGATAAATCGCCTCTGTTGGATCTAGAAAGGCTGGTGCAACCAAAACCAAATCACTTAGACTATTTTGGTACAACTAATAAAGGACTTCCGAAGCTAAGTGTGGAACTTCCGAAGGAAAAAGGAGCTCTTCCGAAGACAAAGTGTAAAACTAACTTCCGAAGGAAAAACTCCAACTTCCAAAGACAAAGAACTTACTTCCGAAGATCAAGACTTAGAATGATAGATCAGAAGTCAACTTTCGAAGTATAGAAGTCCTCAAGCCTCGGAAGTATAGAAGCCTCTTCCGAAGTATAAGTGGCTTTGGAAGAACTTGTTCTTCCGAAGCCAACTTACCTTCGGAAGACACTACTATTATCCAATGGACATAAGTATGGTCTCCCTGACACTCCGCTGCAGACCTCTGAGATACTGTATGGCGTTTTCTTAAAAGCCATGTAGTTGACCATACTTTATTCCACTGTTTACCTTTATAAGTTAGTACAGTTTCCATCTTTAGTTGGTGACAAAAGGTAAGTCATGGACATGTCATGACTACCATATCTTAGATAATACTTTATCTAAGATACCTTAACTTTAGCATTGTAGTATATGCTTTAGTCTTAGGTTTCCAGCTGGTATCAAAGTATATCCGGCTATAGGATCTAGTATATATAGTTTCTCATTGTAACTCATGTTCCATGCTTGTAAGAGTCTTGTAATACTTTGAGTTGAGAAGTAATATATACAAGTGCCTTGAAAATTATTTCTGTGTGTTCTTTGTTACTTATTACATTATTATCAACTCTTATAAAAGACTCTACTTCATCTGATTTGAGTGTTATTTAAGTGAGTTTGAGAGAAATCTAAGTGTTTAAGTGACAAACCCGATCATGCAATTGGTATCAGAGCTTTTTAGGCTTTTGATTGTGAGATCTTACCATCCTAATCAACCTGTTTATCACTCCTCCTTATACCACACTCAAAATGGCCCTCAAAAAATCTGAAGTAGAGATGGGGACGATGACCAAAGCACCCATCATCACCCCTGAAAACTTCAGGTCATGGAGCAGACGAATGGAAGGCTTCATCAGGTATCAAGACAACAAGATGTGGCAATCTATTGTCAATGGCCCGTATAAGCCAAAGGTAGCGGGTGGAAACGGTGCCATGATTGAGAAAGCTGTTGAAGATTATTCTGATGAGGACCGGAAGAAGCTGGACATTGATAGCAATGCTATGACTGTTCTCATGACTGCAATTCCCAACTCCATCATGGTGGGGTTTGAACATTGCAAGTCAGCCAAAGAACTGTTTGATGCACTTGCTCAAATGTATTCAAGCTCAAATGACTCAAAGAAGGACTCACTGAAGCAGCCAGTTCGAGAACTTCACCTACGTTGTTGGAGAGACACTTAGCCAGCAATACTTCAGGTACATAGATCTCATTTCTTCCCTTCAGTATGTAGGAATTGCTCATGAACTTAGAGATCTTACAAGAAAGTTCATGAGTGCATTACCCAATGAGTGGACATTCTACTGTGTCTCTATCAAGAGAACAGAGAACCTGAATACACTCACCATGACTGAACTCTTTGGCATCCTTGATGGATACCGTTTGGAAATGGAGAGTAAGAGAGGTCATCAGACAAGCAGACCTTTGAGTCTTCCTGCTAGCAACGCTTTAATGGTTGCTGAAGGCTCAGGATCCTCCCAGCCTCAACAATACCTGACCTACACCCAACAACCATCTTGTTCTTCTAGGCCATACATCACATTTCCTGAGACTCCAAGGTCTCAACAAGCTCAACAAAGTTCCTTTCAGGACAGCTGTGCTTTTGTCTCAGGAAGTGGACACTCAAATGATTATCAATATTGCTTTGATGATCTAGAGTGCTTCAGCCCAGATGACGTGGAATACGTGGACATAGTCCAACAAATGGCTCTTTTAACCTACAGAGCAAAGAAGTTTTTTAAGAGAACTGGAAGGCAATTCCCCCAGAACCCAATTAACAGCAAATTTGGGTTTGACAAAACCAAGGCCAACTGTTACAACTGTAACCAACTTGGTCATTTTTCAAGGGAATGCAAGAGTCCAATCCGGGAACCCCACAGGCCTCCACACATCCCTCTACACCAAAGCCCACCAGAAAGTCAACAGAAACAGTTGCAATGGCTCAAGAAGTTGACTGGAGCTTTATGGTACAGGATGTGACTCCTGCTCAAGCACTCATGGCCGGAACAGATGAAAATAAGGGACATCCATATGACAAGAATAACAATGTTTGGATTGTGGATGGTGGATGCTCCAGGCACATGACAGGGAACAGATCTCTCCTTCAACAATTTCAACATTATGATGGAGGTCCTGTCTAGTTTGGAGGTGAGACCGGATGATGATGTTTGAAGGAACATGCAACTGTTGATGCTGCTTCACAGCAAACAAATGATGATGTTTCTCTTTCATTCAATCAGTCCTCATTGAATGAGTTTGAAATAGCAGCTGGACCAAGTGTTCAAGCTCTTGAGCAAAATATGTCCAATTTGGATTTATCTTTGCAACTGGAGGTGATTCCTAGACTTAGGATTCACAACACTCATCCAGCTGAGAACATCATACGGGAAGTCTCTGAAGGCGTGATAACAAGAGGACAAACTCACAATGGGAATGTCTGCTTGTACTCATGCTTTTTATCCCAAATGGAATCCAAGAAGGTGGAAGATGCCTTGAAAGATAGTAGCTGGATTGAATCAATGCAAGAGGAGCTGCTTCAATTCAAAAGACAAAAGGTTTGGAACCTATGTCTACTACCATCTGGTCAAGTACCTATAGGCACTAAATGGGTTTTCAGAAACAAGAAAGATGATAGAGGCTTGATTATCAAGAACAAGACAAGACTGGTGGTTCAAGAATACACTCAAGAGGAAGGAATCGATTATAGTGATGTCTTTGCACCTGTTGCAAGACTTGAGGCAGTTAGGATCTTCCTTGCTTATGCTGCATCCAAGAATTTCACTGTCTACCAGCTTGATGTAAAGTGTGCCTTTCTATATAGGGATATAGATAGGGAAGTCTATGTATGCCAACCTCCAGGATTTGAAGATCCACAGCATCCCAACTATGTGTGCAAATTGGATAAAGCTCTAGATGGGCTGCACCAGGCACCTAGGCTGTGCTTTCTCCTAAAGAATGGTTACACTAGAGGTACCATTGATAAGACTCTTTTCATAAGGAAGTCTGGGAAAGACATCTTGCTTGTTCAAGTCTATGTTGATGACATCATATTTGGTTCCTCAAATGACCAAATGTGTAAAGACTTTGAGAGCATTATGAAGAAGAAGTTTGAGATGAGTTCCATGGGAAAAATGGACTTTTTCATTGGAATTCAGGTGAAGCAAATGAAGGAAGGGTTTTTTATCAGTCAATCTAAGTATGTTAATGACATCTTAGAAAGATTTGATATGAAAGATTGTAAAGCAGCAAAAACACCTATACCCAGAAACCACAATCTCTGCCCTGACTCTGAGGGGGAAGATACTGATCAACATCAGTATAGAGCAATTATTGGTTCTCTGATGTATCTCACAGCAAGTAGACCCGATATCATGTTTGCAACTTGTATTTGTGCAAGATATCAGGCTGCTCCAAAGGTGTCTCACCTAGTTGCTGCCAAGAGAATCCTTAGATACCTTAAAGGAGCACCTAAACTAGGTTTCTGGTATCCAAGAAATAGTGATTTCAAACTCTATGGTTACTCTGACAGTGATTATGGTGGCAGCAATATCAACAAGAAATCAACATCCGGTGGATGTCAATTTCTTGGTGGAAGGATCATCTCATGGCAATGCAAGAAGCAATCCCGTGTCTCTACATCAACTGTTGAAGCTGAATACATTGTTGCTGCTAGTTGCTGTGCTCAGCTGCTGTGGATTCAAAACCAGATGATAGACTACTGATTCAACTTCATGAGCACTCCTGTCCACATTGACAACAACAGTGCTATCTCCATTACTGAAAATCCAGTGAAGCACTCCAAAAGTAAACACATCGATATCAGGTATCATTTCATCCGAGATATTCATGAGAAAAATCTTATCAAGCTAATCAAAGTTGATTCAAATGAACAATATGCTGACTTGTTCACCAAAGCCTTTGATGAACAAAGATTCAAATATCTCATTACGCCTATTGGGATGATAAACCTTGATTAGTCTATCTCATTTGAAAAAATTTTAATGTGTAAAGTTTTATGTCAAAACAATCTAAGCCCTGTTACAAAAGGTCTTTCTCTAAAAATTATATATAAGTATGAATTCTTCCGAAGAGGAATTAACCCTCGGAAGATATTTTCCATATCTTCCGAAGCAAATTCCTCCCAGGATAATTTTCTTCGGAAGAATTGTTAAGTCTCGGAAGAAGCGATTGATTTCATATCAAATCTACTTCCGAAGCTTGTAACATTCTCCATTTGGAAAGCAACATGTAAGGCCCCGTCCCCGGGACGCTTACAGTTGGTCAATCATCGCACATAAAACATTCATTTACATTTGTATTTCGTAAACAGTGGAACATTAAAATTAGCTTTCACGGTGCCATCCTCAGCAAACATTACCTGCCAACTGGAAAACATATAAAAAGTCAGCGTTGCTGAGTGAGTTCTAGTTTTATTATAAAACATACATTACTTTGGTATAAAGCTATTCGTTACTTTTACATGATCACACATCGTACGTACGCATAAATAATATCATTATTATCTTCTTCATTCATTCTTTCATTCATTCGTTCCATTTAACTTTACTTGCGCATCGGACATCATCCGTACCAATACCATATGCTACACCCCGATCAGTCTTAGCTACCGGGCCGAAGTCAATAAATGGACAGCTAAACGTATGCCACGGTACTAGGAGCAACCATCAGTCATAGCTACTGGGCTGAAGTCAATAAATGAACAGCTAAACGTATGCCATAGTACTAGGGGTAAGCGGTAGAGGTTCTACATTAATGGTCAATCACAAAGAAGGACCCATTATCCGATGCATGCAAGACATTTCATTTCTTTCCACTTTATGTTACATAATACTTCATTTCATTCCTCATAATACGTAAAGCCATAGGAAAAATAATATACATCATACCAAGAAACATTTACATGCACCAACATCACATCATACAGGGCAACATCATACATACATAATATGCATCATACATAAACATGCAACATCATCGTCACAATGCCCTACATGCTTTCTAAGGCCATAACAGTTATCTTACAAGCTCTTACGGGAACCTTTACGTCAAAACTTACATCTGCACTCCCCCCCGAAAGCCAGAAGTCTAACTACACTTTCCTTCGGGTGCAACAACCCTATTCGTGCGTATGGACACCCTTCAGTCGCATGGCCTTCATGCGACTGAACATCATGCGATTGGACTCAAGCGGATGAACTTCTATGCGAATGAACATCCAGTCATGCGTATGGACCTTATGCGGATGGAACTAATGCGAATGGGCACCTATGCGACTGATCTAATGCGAATGAACTCATGCGACTAAGCACTTATGCGACTAAACCCTCAGTCGCGTGACTCCCCATGCGATTGGACTCCCAGTCGTGCGACTGAAACCTTAGTCGTGCGATTGAACCCTCAATCATGCGAATGAATCCCAATCGTGCGAATGACCCTCAATCGCCTCTCATTCGGCCGTATGGCCTCCATTCAATCGCCTAGCCCTAGCTGATGCAGAATGGAGTTCATCCCGAACCCAATCTGCCATTTTCGGCCTCCAAGCTCATCCAAACCCATTCTAAGCCTAAATTAACCCTCCTGGACCTTAGGAATGCATACCACAACACCATACAAGCACACACAAGCCCGGAAACATACACGAAACACATCACACACATCACACCCAATGGGTCAAACACATACTCACACCAAAAACGGGTTTTAACATTTTCCAGCCCTAAAATCGGTTGAAAACAAGTAAAAGTGGGGTCCTAGAACTCACACAAACGAGCACAACGTCAAGGGCTTCGATTTGGCTTGCTACACGACGAGTTTGGACACCCGAATCACCCAAAACACTCCTTTTTCTCTTTTTCTTCTCCTTTCTCTCCTCTTCTCTCTATGTTGGCTGAAATGTGGGGGTAGTGGGGAGAGTTGGCTGCCCTCTCCCTACTAATATCACCACATTTCCCAATTTTTCTTCGTTGGCGAGTTTGGTCCCTCGACTTTGAACTTTATTTCCTTTTCTTTCTTCTCCGGCTTCCAAATAATAAATATCCGGGTGTTACAAGTCCACCCCCCTTAAATAGGTTTCATCCTCGAAACCTGTTATTCTTCGAACAAACATGGATAATGTTGTCTCATTTCTTCCTCAGTCTCCCACGTTGACTCGGATCCCTTCCTGTGCTTCCACTGTACACGCACAAGAGGAACCACTTTATTCCTTAGCCTTTTCTCCTTTCGGTCGATGATTGCCACTGGTTGCTCCACATAATTGAGCCGTTCGTCTACCTCGATATCCTCCAGTGGAACAACCATATCTTCATCAGCTAAGCACTTCCTTAGATGAGATACATGGAATGTCGGGTGAATTCCACTTAACTCATCCGGTAACTCCAGTCTATAGGCCACCTCTCCTACTCGAGCAATGATTCGAAAAGGGCCTATATACCTGGGGCTCAACTTGCCCCGCTTTTGGAAGCGAATGATACCCTTCCAAGGTGAGACCTTCAACATAACCCGGTCACCCACCTGGAACTCAATCGGCCTGCGTCGTTTATCAGCATACGACTTCTGTCTATCTTTGGCTGCCTTCATGAAGGCTTTAATCTTCTCAAGCTTCTCAGTCGTAGCCTCGATTACCTCGACGCTCCCCAATTCCTTCTGACCAATGTCGCCCCAACAAACGGGTGTTCTGCATCTCCTACCGTATAGCATCCCATAGGGAGGCATGCCAATGCTGGCGTGATAGCTGTTGTTGTATGAGAATTCGGCTAACGGTAGGTGGTCTTCCCAACTTCCACCAAAATCAATCACACATGCCCGGAGCATGTCTTCCAGTGTCTGAATGGTCCTTTCTGACTGACCATCAGTCTGGGGATGATAAGCCGTGCTGATATGTAACCTCGTCCCCATAGCGTCGTGGAATTTCTTCCAAAATTTAGATGTAAACCGAGTGTCGCGATCCGACACAATAGACACCAGCACACCATGACGAGTTACAATTTCCTTGATGAACAGATTAGCCAACCTCTCTGATGAATATGTCTCGCGGATCGGTAGGAAGTGAGCACTCTTCGTCAAGCGATCAACTATCACCCATATGGCATCATACCCTTTCGGGGTACGCGGCAGCTTTGTAATGAAATCCATGGTGATGTGCTCCCACTTCCATTCCGGTATATCCAAAGGTTGTATCTTCCCATACGGTTTTGGTGCTCGGCCTTCACCTGTAAGCAAGTAAGGCACTTACTCACATACTCCACCACATCACGCTTCATACCCGGCCACCAATAATCTTTCTTCATATCATGGTACATCTTCGTGGCACCAGGATGAATGGAGTATCGAGTCTTGTGAGCTTCATCCATGATCTTCACCCGTAGATCCCCAAAACGAGGAATCCACACACGACCGAATCGGGTTCTAACACCGAGTGTGTTTTCACCCAATTCCGCGACCAGACCTCTCATTCTTTCAGAGTTAAGATGATCTTCTTTCAATGCCTCATCTTGAAACTCTTTAACCTGCTTCATCACATCGGGGGTCATGATCAACTGATAAGCTTTCACCCGAATCGGCTCGGGTCTCTCTTTTCGGCTAAGGGCATCCGCCACCACGTTGGCTTTGCCCGGATGGTAATGGATCTCGCAATCATAGTCCTTTATAAGTTCCAACCACCATCTCTGCCTCATGTTCAGATCCTTCTGCTCAAAGAAGTATTTCAGACTCTTGTGGTCGGTGAATATGGTGCACTTCGTCCCGTAAAGATAGTGCCTCCAAATCTTCAACGCAAAGACCGCAGCTGCTAGCTCCAAGTCATGAGTAGGATAATTGACCTCATGAACCTTCAACTGTCGGGATGAATAGGATATAACCTTTCCTCTTTGCATTAACACGCACCCCAACCCCGAGTAGGAAGCATCAGAATAAACCACCAGATCCTCACTTCCATCGGGTAAGGACAGAACAGGAGCTTGAGTCAATCTCGCCTTCAATTCTTCAAACGCCTTCTCTTGAGCCTGACCTCATATAAACTTTACATCTTTCCGGGTCATCTTAGTCAGTGGAGAAGCAATCTTAGAGAAGTCTTGGATAAATCTTCTGTAGTAGCCCGCCAAACCCAAGAAGCTGCGAATCTCGGATGGCGTCTTTGGTGACTTCCATTGCATAACCGCCTCCACTTTTGCCGGGTCCACCATTATCCCGTCGGGATTCACCACATGACCCAAGAACTGAACTTCGCGCAACCAGAACGCGCACTTGGAGAATTTTGCATACAACTTCTCCCTCCTCAGCGTCTCTAGGACCTCCCGAATGTGTCCGGCATGCTCTGCTTCGCTCCTCGAGTAAATCAGGATATCATTAATAAACACAATCACTGATTTATCCAACATAGGCCGACACACACGGTTCATCAAATCCATAAAAGCAGCTGGCGCGTTGGTCAAGCCAAAGGACATGACAAGAAACTCGTAGTGACCATAGCGCGTACCGAAAGCTATTTTAGGAATATCTTGCTCCTTCACCTTCAACTGATGATAACCAGATCGAAGATCTATTCTCGAAAACCAACTGGCACCCTGAAGCTGATCGAACAAATCATCTATCCTCGGTAAGGAGTATCGGTTCTTCACTGTCAACTTGTTCAGCTCGCGGTAGTCAATGCACATCCTCATACTACCGTCCTTCTTCTTTACGAACAGGACCGGAGCACCCCAAGGAGAGATACTCGGTCTAATGAACCCCTTATCAAGAAGCTCTTGCAACTGCTCCATTAATTCTTTCATCTCGGTTGGAGCCAACCGATACGGTGCCTTGGCGACAGGTTGGGCACCCGGTATCAGATCAATCTGAAACTCAATCTCTCAGTCAGGTGGCACTCCTGATAAATCTTCTGGGAATACATCTGGAAAATCACACACAACCGGTACGTCGGCTAGTTGTGGTGTTGGCGTATCCACATCCTTTACATAGGCCAAGTAGGCACTACATCCACGCCTCATACACTTTCCCGCCACCGCCATCGAGATCACCTTCGGAATCGTAGTAATCCGATCACCATAAACCGTCACTGAACTACCGTCAGGCGCCGACAACCAATCATCTTCTTGCGACACACAATGTTCGCCACGAAGTCCGCTAGCCAATCCATCCCAAGAACCAAATCAAAACCACCTAAGGTCATCACGAACGGTCTAACAGGAAACTTATGGCCCTCGAGTTCCACATCACAGTTCTCTATCATCTCGGAAATCCTGGTAGACTTACCTATGGCAGTTTCTACATCAAAGGGCACATCAACACATCTACTACTAACAGGCAGCTTAGCACAGAAAGCAGCAGAAATAAAACTCTTACTAGCACCAAAATCAAATAACACAGAAGCTAAAGTTTGGTTCACTAGAAACGTACTGGACACAACGTTAGGGTCCGTCCTAGCCTCCTCCTGTGTCATGGTGAATGCCCTGGCGCTCGCCCTCGGTCCATCACCTCTCGTCCTCTTCGCCCCTGAACTCTCAGCCCTCGGCTTCTTACAATCCCTGCTCATATGACCAGTTTCCCCACAGTTAAAACATTTGCCCGACAGGCAATCCTTTGCCATATGCCCTGTCTTCCCACACTTGAAGCACACATTCAAACCCAGCCTACATTCTCCTGCATGCTCCTTTCCACACTTACCACACATCCTTGATCCCGCTCCCGGTGTGGCCACGCGGCGGTCATCCACCCGTGCCTTTTTGTTACCCGTCGAGGCATCACCCCGACCAAACCTTTTCCCGTTCCAGTTCCGATCACCACCACCCTTCCTATTCGCTTCAACCACCACCACTTCCCTCTCATCACAAAGTCTTCCGGCCAAATCGACCGCCGACCTAAACGTACTTGGTCGGGCAGCGATCATATGCCGGCGAACATCCACTGGTAAGCCCTGAATGTACCTCTTGATCTTCCGAGAAAGAGGCGTCACCTGATCCGGCACCAACCGTGCCATCTCGTTGAACTTGGTAGTGTATTGCTGGTGTGTCATGGATCCCGCCTCCAGCTGCACGAACTCCCTCTCAATCTTATCCATCTCCCTGTGAGGACAGAACTCCTCAATCACCATCTTTTTCAGTTCGGGCCACCTCATTCTCCCGATTGCCCGATTACCCTCTGCTTGGACAATGTTGTCCCACCAGCATAGTGCCGATTCCACAAACGAGTGGGTGGCAAACTTTACTTTTTGATCTTCCCGGCACTTGCTGATGTCGAGAACAGCCTCCATCTCTCTCACCCATCGGTGAGCAGCGGCAGCATTGCCATTACCGTCAAAAGTAGGGGGTTTGCATCTCATAAACACCCCGTAGTTACAGCCTCGCGCCACCTCTCGCACAGGCTCATCTTCCTCTTCCTCGTCTTCGTTATCAGAGAAAATCGTTTCAGGCTCCGGTTGCTCTCTTTCCCCCGAAGGCCTGTTTCTCTCCTTTCTTTCTCCTTCTTTCACCGCCTTAATGACTTCGGTCACCACAGACGGTAAGATTGTCTGCATGACCTGGTGTACTTCTTCAACAACAGCCTCCTTTACCGAGGCCCTCAGATTTGCACTCTCATCCCCAGCTTCTGGATGAGGAGTTTCTGGTTCTTCAGGAACCACCTTTTCGACCCTTGGTCTTCCTCTCTTGGGTCGCGGCTCAACATCGGGCCCGCCACGACCTCCACCCCTAGATGCTTTAGAAGATCTACCTCCAGCCATTCTCTAACTCACACTGAAAGATCCAAACACCAACACGGTCATTCAAGGAAACAACTCAGTTTATGTCAAGTATAGTAAGTCCCTAATTACAGTGGCCAGTTGTGATTAGCCACTTACTTTACTCTTCATACCCCAAGTATTACCTGTCCTGACTACATCAGTATTTAAATCTACATACAACACATAACCACATACCATGCGCACGTAAAACCGGTTAACTTTAAGAAAATACCTGATGGCACGCAGCTACTCAGATTGGCATTCCATTCCCTTTTCGTCCCATTTTCAGTTTAAGTTAAGGTTTATTTTGAAAATTTACCCATTTCACTTAAACTTTGGCTCTGATACCAACTTGTAAGGCCCCGTCCCCGGGACGCTTACAGTTGGTCAATCATCGCACATAAAACATTCATTTACATTTGTATTTCATAAACATCGCAGCGGAACATTAAAATTAAGCTTTCATTTCTATATAAATGCTTTTGCAAGTTAATAAAACATTCGCTACAAAATAGTTTGTTCACATTACAATGCAAAAACATTAATCAAAACAATGCCATCCCCAAAAAGAGCTGAGTAGCTTCACGGTGCCATCCTCAGCAAACATTACCTGCCAACTGGAAAACATATAAAAAGTCAGCGTTGCTGAGTGAGTTCTAGTTTTATTATAAAACATACTTTACTTTTGTATAAAGCTATTCGTTACTTTTACATGATCACACATCATACGTACGCATAGATAATATCATTATTATCTTCTTCATTCATTCTTTCATTCATTCGTTCCATTTAACTTTACTTGCGCATCGGACATCATCCGTACCAATACCATATGCTACACCCCGATCAGTCTTAGCTACCGGGCCGAAGTCAATAAATGAACAGCTAAACGTATGCCACGGTACTAGGAGCAACCATCAGTCATAGCTACTGGGCCGAAGTCAATAAATGAACAGCTAAACGTATGCCACAGTACTAGGGGTAAGCGGTAGATGTTCTACATTAATGGTCAATCACAAAGAAGGACCCATTATCCGATGCATGCAAGACGTTTTATTTCTTTCCACTTTACGTTACATAATACTTCATTTCATTCCTCATAATACGTGAAGCCATAGGAAAGATAATATACATCATACCAAGGAACATTTACATGCACCAACATCACATCATACAGGGCAACATCATACATACATAACATGCATCATACATAAACATGCAACATCATCGTCACAATGCCCTACATGCTTTCTAAGGCCATAACAGTTATCTTACAAGCTCTTACGGGAACCTTTACGTCAAAACTTACATCTGCACTCCCCTCGAAAGCCAGAAGTCTAACTACACTTTCCTTCGGGTGCAACAGCCCTATTCGTGCGTATGGACACCCTTCAGTCGCATGGCCTTCATGCGACTGAACATCATGCGATTGGACTCAAGCGGATGAACTTCTATGCGAATGAACATCCAGTCGTGCGTATGGACCTTATGCGGATGGAACTAATGCGAATGGGCACCTATGCGACTGATCTAATGCGAATGAACTCATGCGACTAAGCACTTATGCGACTGAACCCTCAGTCGCGTGACTCCCCATGCGATTGGACTCCCAGTCGTGCGACTGAAACCTTAGTCGTGCGATTGAACCCTCAATCGTGCGAATGAATCCCAATCGTGCGAATGACCCTCAATCGCCTCTCATTCGGCCGTATGGCCTCCATTCGATCGCCTAGCCCTAGCTGATGCAGAATGGAGTTCATCCCGAACCCAATCTGCCATTTTCGGCCTCCAAGCTCATCCAAACCCATTCTAAGCCTAAATTAACCCTCCTGGACCTTAGGAATGCATACCACAACACCATACAAGCACACACAAGCCCGGAAACATACACGAAACACATCACACACATCACACCCAAATGGGTCAAACACATACTCACACCAAAAACGGGTTTTAACATTTTCCAGCCCCAAAATCGGTTGAAAACAAGTAAAAGTGGGGTCCTAGAACTCACACAAACGAGCACAACGTCAAGGGCTTCGATTTGGCTTGCTACACGACGAGTTTGGACACCCGAATCACCCGAAACACTCCTTTTTCTCTTTTTCTTCTCCTTTCTCTCCTCTTCTCTCTATGTTGGCTGAAATGTGGGGGTAGTGGGGAGAGTTGGCTGCCCTCTCCCTACTAATATCACCACATTTCCCAATTTTTCTTCGTTGGCGAGTTTGGTCCCTCGACTTTGAACTTTATTTCCTTTTCTTTCTTCTCCGGCTTCCAAATAATAAATATCCGGGTGTTACAAGTCCACCCCCCTTAAATAGGTTTCGTCCTCGAAACCTGTTATTCTTCGAACAAACGTGGATAATGTTGTCTCATTTCTTCCTCGGTCTCCCACGTTGACTCGGATCCCTTCCTGTGCTTCCACTGTACACGCACAAGAGGAACCACTTTATTCCTTAGCCTTTTCTCCTTTCGGTCGATGGTTGCCACTGGTTGCTCCACATAATTGAGCCGTTCGTCTACCTCGATATCCTCTAGTGGAACAACCATATCTTCATCAGCTAAGCACTTCCTTAGATGAGATACATGGAATGTCGGGTGAATTCCACTAACTCATCCTGTAACTCCAATCTATAGGCCACCTCTCCTACTCGAGCAATGATTCGGAAAGGGCCTATATACCTGGGGCTCAACTTGCCCCGCTTTCGGAAGCGAATGATACCCTTCCAAGGTGAGACCTTCAACATAACCCGGTCACCCACCTGGAACTCAATCGGCCTGTGTCATTTATCAGCATACGACTTCTGTCTATCTTTGGCTGCCTTCATGAAGGCTTTAATCTTCTCAAGCTTCTCAGTCGTAGTCTCAGACCCATGAGCCCGAAATCCAAGCCGAAAACCCTCAGGGAGAGTTTTTATACTCCCCTGAGCAGCCAAAAAGGGACAACCCCATCACAGGCTCAATGCCTTTAGACATTGATCAAAGTCCCGGGTCACTAGGTTTTACTTCCATATCCTTTACTGACCTATTAATCGGGGCTGATGAAGAGATTATGTCTCTTCAGGGCAATGAAGTTGATCCACAACACCCCCTCAAGGATCAACAGAGCCAAGAGAAATCTCTTATCTCTAGCCCCCATCAGCAAGCCTTTACTGAGGTGAGTCCCACTGATGTGGAGGGGACTCATGTAGATTCAGCTGTCACTACTAAAGGAGCCTCAAGGGATCCTCAGGACAGTGGTAACATTACTGAGACTGAATCTACGGAAACCATGCCCTTTGATGACTCTGAAAGAGACATCATTGAGCAAGGGAAACCAGGGCGCCAAGAAACCACATCTGGTGGTGAGGATGAACATACAAGGTATGTTACCTCATCTCCCCGTGATTCTTCAAAAGAAGATGAGGGAAGACTGCAACTCACCATTAAAGACCTACTTTCTAAAGTCTCAAATCTTGAATCTAAGGTTAGGACTTTAGAGGATAGGTCTGCCACTCAGCAACTTGAGATTGAAAATCTCAAGGCCAAACTAGCTGAGAAACATATTGAGAGGTCTGTTAGGCACGTACCAATTCAGATCTCTTTGTCCTTTTCCTATAGCTCATCAAGCTCTTAGGATGATGCTACCAAAAAGGAGGAGAGTGTTCAGGGATAAACCCAAAGACAAGAGGAGCCACAAAGTCAAGCTCTCACTTCCGTAAGCTCAAAATATCCTATGCAACAAGCTTCAGTTTTTCCTGAGCCTCCTCCAGTTGTAATTCAAATGGATCAAAGGATGCTCCAAGATCTCAATAGGTTCTTCAACAAGTTCCTGTTGGAATCTCTTATTGAACAGCAAAGTCTTGATCTGTCTGTGATCTACTTTGGAGCTCAAGAGCTTCAGAGGTTAAATTCATCTTCTACCACTATTGAGGAAGTTGGTCAACCTAAGGTCCAAGTGGAACCTGAGATTAACTTTGAAGGGGAAACAAGGACTGATGGCCCAGCAACTGAGATAGTTGGGATAGATAGTGCATTCTCACAGACTTCCGAAGCACAAGTCAAAGCCTCGGAAGAACAATTTTAATCTTCCGAAGCTGAGATTGCAGCTGCGGAAGGACTATTCTCCTTATCCGTTGATCTAATAGTCACAGATGCAATCCTAGAACTTGCATCTGAGGTTAATAGGGAGGATTTTCTCACCCAACCCCTAGCTCAAACATCTGCATTAACTTCAGCGTCCATCTTTACTACTCAACCTGAACCTTCCATCCAAGAACCCCCAAAGTCTAGCACTTCCGAAGACATCAAAAGAAAGAGGAAGATGACTAAGGAAGAGCTTCAGGAGGAAAAAAAGGTTAAAAAAACTCAAAAGAAAAGGTAGAATTCCAACTAGAAAACTGCTAGCTGCCAGTAGCAAAGCAGCTGGTGGTAACCAGGAGGCAGTCAACAATAGAAGAAGAGTAGAGATCATTGATAGACTTGTCAGTCTAGGAGTTGCGAGTGAAGATGTACTCCTGCTACCACTAGAGGTGTTAGTTGAGCTGGAAAAGGCAACTTTGCTGCAAAAATAGCAAAGAGAAGAGGCAACAAGGTTGGACTTAGAAGAAGAAAGGGAGATGAAAGAAAGAGAAGCTGATCAGCAACTCAGGAGGGAAAGGATAATTTTCCTAACCTCCAGAGGTTTCTCTCTAGAAGAATTATCTCCACACAACAATGATACAATCTTATGGCTCTTCAACAAAGAGCAAGATCAAATGGAGAAAGAGAGAAAGAAAGCTGCCAGGGAAAAGCTAATGCTGAAGAAGAAGAAGGAAGAGGAAGCAGGACTCGTTGCTGCCAAGAAGATAGGTGAGAAGGCCTGGATCAAGAGCTATCTCCGGGCTCATGGCTTCTCTGGCAGGCAGGTGGGTCCTATGTCTAAAAAGACCCTCCAGCGACATGTCAGTGACATAAAGGCTGACATTCGCTTGGGGAAGAGGAAGGAGATGTACAGAAGGGGACAGGAGATGATCTTCAAATCAACTACTCAACCCCAACTTCAAACCCAACTACAACCTGAACCAATTCCCTTTCCATTCCCCATCAAAACTGAACCAACCACTAAACCATACACCCTTGAACCTACACCATCACCCCTACCAACCTCTTCACCTCAACCACCTAAACTACCTATCCTCCAACCCAAATCACTAGCCAGAACCCAAACACCTCAGCCTACCCAACAACCCCTCAAACCATCCCCTCAGCCTTTTAAACATCTCCCCTTAGAAGAGTTCAAGGCAATCAAGACAAAGCTCATCAATTGCACAACCCTGAGCGACATCTCCTGTGAGGAGGATTCAGTCAATTTGACTTATGTTGATGGATCCTCATGTTCCCTCACTAGAGATCAATTTCTTGATCTGCCTAGAGGAACATTGGACCAAGCTGCAAATCTCCTTGGCCTCAATTCAGACACTTTGAATGAGGAAGAAAAGAAGTTAAGGAGAAGGCTGGTGACTCTGCTGGATACCAAGAAAGGTGACCGGGTGCCAAGACAACCTGTTGCACCTAGGAAGAAGATCATCCAGTGGAGGTTCGAAGACTTTTCTCACAACTTTGTTGTTGAAAGAGAGAATGGAGAGCTCAACAGGCTAAGTGCCTCATCTCTGCTACACTTAAGCATATTTGATATTGCTGAGTTAGCAGAGAAGCCATTCTCCAACCCTTCAAACTCTGATGTAGCTGCTCATATCAGAAATCATCTAGGCAGTCTTCATATGGCCGAGCTAACCGCTAGGACCAAGGTTGAAGAAGAGTTGAAACTGAGAGAGGAGGAGAAGAGGAAGGGATCAACAACCAAAGGCAAAGCCTTTCTACAAATGGTTGAAGGTCCTGAACTTGAATCCATAGTTATATGGGAGTATGATTATAACTCCCGTCAACTAACTCTTTTCAGGGGGACGCAACAGAGGGTACATGCCATTCAGAGTGATAGACTGGATCTCCTATCCACTAATGACTTGTACAAGCTTTTCAGCACCACTTCAGGGAAGAACAAAGAAACAGATAAATATCTTCTGTCCCTGGTGTTGAAAGCTTTGAGAAGCAGAAACAAGTGAGGTTTTGGTAGCATCAGCCTAGGGGGAGTTTGTTGGATCTAGAAAGGCTGGTGCAACCAAAACAAAATCACTTAGGCTATTTTGGTACAACTAATAAAAGACTTCCAAAGCTAAGTGTGGAACTTCCGAAGGAAAAAAGGACCTCTTCCGAAGACAAAGTGTAAAACTAACTTCCGAGGGAAAAACTCCAACTTCCGAAGAAAAAGAACTTACTTCCGAAGATCAAGACTTAGAATGATAGATTAGAAGTCAACTTCCGAAGTATAGAAGTCCTCAAGCCTCGGAAGTATAGAAGCCTCTTCCGAAGTATAAGTGGCTTTGGAAGAACTTGTTCTTTAGAAGCCAACTTACCTTTGGAAGACACTACTATTATCAAGTGGAAATAGTATGGTTTCCTTGACACTCCGCTACAGACCTCTGAGATACTGTATGGCGTTTTCTCAAAAGCCATATAGTTGACCATACTTTATTCCACTGTTTACCTTTATAAGTTAGTACAGTTGCCATCTTTAGTTGGTGACAAAATGTAAGTCATGGACATGTCATGACTACCATATCTTAGATAATACTTTATCTAAGATACCTTAACTTTAGCATTGTAGTATATGCTTCCAGCTGGTATCAATGTATATCCGGCTATATGATCTAGTATATATAGTTTCTCATTGTAACTCATGTTCCATGCTTGTAAGAGTCTTGTAATACTTTGAGTTGAGAAGTAATATATACAAGTGCCTTGAAAATTATTTCTGTGTGTTCTTTGTTACTTATAATATTATTATTAACTCTTATAAAAGACTCTACTTCATCTGATTTGAGTGTTATTTAAGTGAGTTTGAGAGAAATCCAAGTGTTTAAGTGACAAACCCGATCCTGCAGCCTCTTATCCTCAAACCCGGGTTTGTCTAATAATCAAGGTGATGAAGCGGGTAAAAATGACCGTTATACTGTTCTTGATAAACAACAGTACTATAGACCTGATGAACAATGTTATGAGGTGATTCACCTCTATGGTGACAAACTACAATTGCATGTGAGCACGAGAATCTTTGCATCTGTCATTTACCACACGTGCAAGTTCTGTTTTTGTATTCCACGATATAATCATTTCCACCAGCTTTATTTGTTTGGATCTTTGACATAACTCTATACCTCGCCTCTCTGTAGTCAAACTCTGTTATGATATGTTCTTGCGAGTTAAAATCACGTGCATTAAACAAACGCCATATGCGAGGAGGTAGCGCCGTAATACAGTTGGCTGCGATGTCAGTATGCTTTCTGAACTGTTCGACTGTTTTCTCGAACGTACAATTAATAATAGCTTTTATTGGCGTAAGCCTAACACCTCGCAACGTATTGTTGAATCTTTTTGAAATGTTCGTCGTCAGGTTACCCCATCAACGATGATTGTTATCGTGTAGAAACGTCTATTTACTCTCTTTAATAGCTTTTAAATATTCTCATGCTTCTGGATTGATGCTTTTCATTTGACTTACATAATAGTTATACTTCCTTTGTTGGGTGGTGCTTCCGATAGACCAACATAGCCTTTTTAATCTAGAAACTTTGAACTTTTGCATGAGGTTACTTCGAACATGTCAGAGACAATATTGATGCATAACATTTTTTTCTACTCTTCAAGAATATTCAATGTACGAATAATTCCTTTGTGCTTATCGGAAATAACAAATAACTTTTTTCCCGAACCAATAGAATTATGGTGTACTGCAATGTGTGACCAAAATTGTTGGAAAAACCAACTCCAACTTTCTACCATCTCTTCATCTACAATTGCATATGTTACTGACATTACGTAGGTTTTTTGCATTGTTTGCAACTGCAATTAACATTTTACCATTGTAGGAACCTTGCAATAAAGTGCCGTCAACAGATATCACCGGCTGACAATAGGTGAATGCTTTCATTATTGGAACGAATGCCCAAAACACATATTTAAATGTGTAATAAGCAGATGTACTGGTCGGATGATGTAACCATTCCACGATAACATGGTTCTTATCTTGTAATGTGTTGATGTACGTAGATAATTGCTCAAAGTTATTGTCCCAACTACCATAAATATTCTCAATAGTAGCTTTTCTAGCTCGCCAGGCATTATTGTATGAAATATCAACATTCAACGTGTCTTTTAAATGTACTTGAATTTGCTTGATAGGAAAAGCAATATCTTGACGAATAAAATGGAAGATACGGATAACAATATCTCTGCATTTGAAACTTCTATTGTTATTACCAACAAAGTACCAAAGTAGTTGTGTGCATTCACCCATCTTGAAATTCTCCACATGTGATGATCATGATTCTTGAAAGCATAAACATACCATGTACATGGAGTACCATTATGAAGATTATTGTTGTAATTAGGGCTAGTATTGTAGCACTTTGCTCTCCATCTTGTATGTTTACTTTCAACTACTATAACCTCTCTGTTACGTGCAAGATTCTATAACCGCACTGTATGCATCACTCCATCTTTCAATTTAAAGTACATGCAAACCCGGATTTCTTTTGACTCTTTATTCCATATATCCATATGGTCTTCATCATCAAAATCAGCAGCCTCATAATCTCTTAACTCTTGGGGATCTTTAGAATACTTCACCTCCCTGTAAGATCCTCGATTAACTCCAGAATTATAATGGTTTGAAACTCCATAGCTGTTGTTGTCATCATCACTGGATTCTTCTTGTGATGGAATTAGATCAGTATCTTAACTACTGTTGAATACCATCATCTAACTTATCAAAACCACCGTTATCATCATCGACTTGATGATAAGAATTGCTTGACGGATCGGGTGCTTCTGATACAGAGAAACCGCGTAGGAGATCCATATAATTGGATTGTTGCAGGATCGGGTTTTGTCACTCAACACTTATGTTGTCTCTCAAACTCACTGAATCACACTCGGTTAGATGATGCAGAGTCCGTCTAAGAGCATTCACAACCCATTCCCTATATTTTTGTGAGTATGTTTCCTATATTATATGGTATGGTTATAAGTGGTTGTGAGTGAAGGATATGGTAAATTTATTGTTCAATTTGTATTTTAGGGAATCACTGTTCAAAGCCATATAATGGTTTTAATATATTTTAAGTGGTTGTAAGTGAATGAGAGAGAAAAAGTAATGATAAAGTTAAAAAGGAGAGAGAAAAAGTAGTGATTTTTAGTGTAATTATATGGATAAAGATAAGGAATGAGTTGTGAATGTTCTAAGAGTTGATAATAATATACTAAGTAATGAAAACACAAGAAGATAATTTTCAAGGTACTTGTACGTAACACCCCGAAAAGTCAGAACGAGTCATCAAGAATAATGGACTTAATTATTTGGCATTTAATAAAGGAAGAAAATGGGTTATGGGCTAAATTAGGCTTATGGGCAAGAGCCTAAGTGATTAAGGGCCCATAATCAGCCCTTTAACCCACCAAAGCAGCCTTCATCTTCTTCATTTGCAACCCTAGCCACCCAAATTCATAGAGAGAGAAAGTGGAGAGAGAAAGTGAAGAAAACTCAAGATTCGGAGCTTCAAAGGTTAAGAGATTGAAGATCTGGGTGTTGGAGCATCACACCATAAGAAAGGAGCAACAAATCCAGGTAAGAATCGACCTCTAAACCCTTCTGTAGATCAAACCCGGATTCTAGGGTTTTGGGTTTTGAAAAGGTGCAAAGAATTTGCATAAAGGTCACATTTGTATGTATGAAAACATGTATAAAGCTTAGATATAGCCTCATGGTTGATAAACTAAGAAATTGTACGTAACAAGTTGCGATTTTGGGTTAAAAACGGGCGGGTTCGTAATTTTTATGCGATCTGCGAAACTGTCTATACATCCAGCGAAATTGCATATTCAAGCTGGGAAACTGTGGGTTTTCTGCGAAACTATAGTTTCGCAGGTAATTTCGCCGCAGCCATGGAAATTCCAATGAAAGTTGGGTGAAACTGCCATGCGAAACTGGTAGCGAAACTGTCAGCGAAACTGTCAGCGAAACTGCTTTTTTGGCAGCGAAATTAGCAGCGAATTTAGGCAGAAATTAACCCCTCTAAGTGTTAACTTATCTGCAGGCTGTGTATTGTGATCCTAGGCTAGAAAGCTTAGTTTAAAAGTTACTCATGGTATCCAGGTGAGTTCTAGATCCCCTTATTTGTAAGTTTTTCCATGTTTTGGGGTTATTATGCATACCAAATATACGTTTTTAAATGATCGAGATTTTATGAGGTTTTAACAGGAAGATCGATTTTTCTATAAGGAAATGTGCTATATAAATGTTTAAAAATAAAAATTTTTTGCGCTAACCTGGCAGCCTGGCTCCAGCCAGGGGCGTTGCCCCTTGGACCCCACTAGGGGCTGATGCCCCTAGGACCCCGCTGTCAGGGGCTGCCGCCCCCGAACCCCCGCTATCTCGCGGCGGGTCGGTGATGTTTTTATGATGGCATGTACTTGATATGTTGTGTTGTTTATGTGTAAAGTATTATATATTAAAGTGGAAGATGATATTAATGAAAAGTGAAACTTAATGAATGTTACCCCCGGGTCCATTTGATGATAAAAAGTCTTGAAAGCACTATGATCGACTTCACTTACGTGAGTCTGATGTATGACGATTGATCCGTATTCATGAGCGGGCTATGTGCCTTGTAGTGTGGATCAACTGTCGGGGGTTAGCTACCATGATGATGTGTACCGACAGGGATTGACATTCGTTGTCAATCAACATGGAGCTCTTGCTTTGTGCAATCTCATTTATGATGAAAATGAAAGAAAATGAAAGAATGAAAGATAATGAACATGCTTATTATGATGCAAGAAATGTTATGTATTATGATGTATGCGTGGTCATTATATGAAGGATAAAGTTATATTTTCTTATTTATCTAAAACTAGAACTCACTCAGCAAAGCTGACTTTTATGCAAAATAGTTGGCAGGTAAATGATGCTGCTGGGGATGGCACAAGGTGGGAAGCTACTTGGATGGTAGTGGATGACATTTCCGTTTATAAAATCTTTTATTGTAATTTAAGAACAAGTACTATGTTTTATATACAATTGAAGGATAAATGTATGAGTACAATATGGTTTCCAAGTTTTAAATGAATGTCTATTTAATTTCGCTGCAATGTTTTGGTTATTAAAAATAATTTCATGCTATGATTAACCAACTGTGAGGTTTCCCGGGAACGGGGCCTTACAAGTTAGTATCAGAGCCAGGTTTAAGAGAATTGGGTAAACTGTTTTCAAAACCTAAACTTAAACTGAAAATGGGACCGAATGAAGGATGCCAATCCAAGTAGCTACATGCCATCAGGTAAAATTTTGAAGTAAAACTGGGATTATGTGCGTGTGCTGTGTTTTATGTGCTTCTAGATTTGAATACTAACATGCGTTAGGATAGTGATTGCTTGGGACAGAAGGGTAAGGTAAGTGGTTAATCACACTTGGCCATTGTAATTAAGGACTTACTGTACTTATACTGATCTGAGCAATTATCTTGAATAATTATTTTGGTGTTTGAATCTTATAGGAATTAGTTATGGCTTGTAGAAAATCAGGGAGGGCAACCCGAGGATGTGCTCGTGGCGGGCGTACTACTGAGCCACGTGTCACCCAGAGCAAAGCTAAGGCTCCCGAGACTGTTCACGAGGAGTCAGACCTCCATAGTCACCCGGAGGGGGAGGGATCAGCCACCCTTAAATCCACTGTGAAGGAGGCTATCGCTGACGAAGTCTACAATGTCATGCAAAATGTCTTACCCTCGGTGGTGACCGAGATGATCAAAGCAGTCAAGGATGGAGAGAAAGCTGATAAGAAGGGGAAGGAAAATGAGAAGAATTCTGGAAAGTCCTCCGGGAGAACGGAGGAATCTGAAGAGGAGCCATCAAACCCTAAGGTGGTAGTCCATGATGACGACAGTGATGAGGAGTCCGAGAGAGAGACTACTATGGGGTGCAACTATGGGGCATTTCAAAGGTGCAAGCCCCCGACCTTTGACGGTAACGGCAATGCTACTACCGCTCACCATTGGGTCAGAGAGATGGAAGCGGTACTGGAAATCAGTGAGTCTCGTGAAGATCATAAAGTTAAGTTTCCCACTCATTCTTTCTTTGACTCAGCGTTGTGCTGGTGGGACAATATTGTCCAGGCTGAAGGAAAGCGATCGATAGCCAAAATGAAGTGGTCGGAGTTGAAGGAATTGGTGTTGGAGGAGTATTGTCTCCATCGAGAATTAGACAAGATTGAGAAGGAGTTCTTGTATTTGGAGGCTGGGAACATGACTCATCAAGAGTATACCTCCAAGTTCAATGAACTTGCAAGACTTGTGCCAGACATGGTGACACCTGCATCCAAGAAGATCAAGAGATACATGCAGGGTTTGCCCGTGGATATCAGGAGGCACATGATTGCGGCTAGACCATTGTAACTCCAGGATGATCAAACTTGAATCAAATCATGAAGAATTAGATCAAAATATGATGAACACAATGAAAACCCTTTGATCTTCAATTAGATTGCCAAATGTGTGTTTACAAATAATCCCTCAATCTATTGGTTATGCAACCATTAACCCAAAACCTAATGACAATTAACCTATTTATAGTCTAGACTAAGATTCACTAATTGCACTTAACTCCCTAGAGTTAGGCTAATTAATACAAAATTACATATTAAGCATAAAAATGACTAAAAACAAGATAAAATATATTTTGTTCACACAAAATATATTTATTACAATAAAACTCCTAGTCATTTAAATCTTCAACGTCTTGTCTCGGTTCCTCGTCTCGAGCGTGTCGGGTTTGACTTTTGTTGACTTTGACCATGACGTTGACTTTTGTTGACTTTCATTGTGTTGATAATATAGACTATCTTTTCCAGCTCCAACAATACTCCCCCTTAGTCTATCATTATCAACGTCTTCATATGAATTCAGCCCCGAGAAATCAACACTAGAAAGATCTTCAATTTGAATCTTTCTGAATCTGATGAGAAAGATTTTTCATCTCATAAGCTCCCCCTATTTATATGCTCCCCCTTTTCGAGTGCAAACTTTACAAAGATATTGGAACAGGTTTCCCAAATCTCTAATCTTGAGTGCTTTAGAAGATGTAGGAGGAGGATTCCTAGCTCGGTATCTTCTGTAAACTTGAGGAACAGGTTCTCAGATCAGGTACACTGCTCAACTGATGATCGGCCATCACTTAAAGCAAAAATCTGAAACACATTCACAAATACAGTCTCGACATTTCTAATTAGATCATTTCATTTTAACAAAATAAACCCGTGTTTATTTGTGTTTGAAAACAAGCGAACCCGTGTTCGGTTGTACGCAATTTCTGTGAAATGCATGAAAATGATAAAATTGTAACAGCAGAATATGGAAGACCTAAAAAAAATTGAAAAGAAGTTTTATTATATTTTTCTATTTTTTATTATATACATGTATTATAACATATTTTATATCTATTATATAATTTTTGTGTTTTTTTTTGTGTTTTTTTTTAAACCGAGAACTGAATCGATCATGAGATCATATCCTCAAGATATACTTTAGCACAAAGATGAATTTAATCATCGACAAGCAATGAGATCACACTGATAACTGAATCTAATCACAGTCTTTAAATGATTTTGAAATTCTCAAACAGATCAATAACGATTGTTGATATGTTTGTCCACTTAAACTCATGCCCTATCTTTTTCAACAAGCAGTAGATGATTCGTTAAGGTTCGACTAAATACTTTAGAATGCTAGGACCCCACAATCATTTGGCAAAAACCCTCACCCAACCTCAGGATTTCTTGAATTTTATTACGATCTTTATATAGCAAGGCGTGTGCATTAGTGTGCAAGTGATTATCAACAGAATATAGCATTCTGTGAATTAGATGATTTGACACTACTTAGACCAAAATGGTGAGAGCTCCAGGTCTATACTCACGTATAACAAAGGAGATGACCATTTAATCATGTGCCGATGAGAGCTCCAGGTCAGTACTATCGTACAGCAGAGGAGATCATCACTCCAGGTCAGTACTTCCGTACAGCAGAGGAGATTAGCACAAACACAAGACACATAAATACACCAATCATGGCTCAAAGATATGGCTTATATGATTTGTATCATGGTGGGTGAAAGATCAATTCTCAATCCAATTTTTGTCGGGACTCAGGTTTTGTGCAGGCCAAAATGATTGAGTAAATCCAGACATCCTTAAGCATATATTTTAATTTAAATCATCATACTGTTGTCTACTTTATTCTTCAGGCTGAGTCTACCAAGCATATCATTAAAGAATCTGATTGTTTTTCTTTTATTTACAATTAAAAATAAGATGTAAATCAGATAACAGCATCAGTTACTATCATTTCTCATTTTTAAAACGCAAGTCATGCAAAAACAAGCATTTCAAGATGATATACAATCATTTCTCAGTCATCTCGAATCAAGTTCTCAGTACACTTTTCATTTTTATTTACTTATACTCTCCCCCTAAATTTTTATTTTTGCAAACTTTTTTTTATTATTATTTTTTTATTATTTTTTTATTTTTTTATATTTTTTTATTATTTTTTTATTTTTTTAATTTTTTTAATTTTTTTTTAAACTGTACAAAAATAAAAATTTATCAAAGAAAGTCTTCCACACTACACTGATATGAAAATAAGAAATGAATTCTCAAAAAATATGCAGTGGATGTGAAGTGAGAACTGTGATAATGCAGATAAAAATCCAGATTGTGGATATAATACCATGACCTTAACCTGTTTGTTCCGCCTCAAATTTGAATTAGGAACAATCCCTGTCAGTAAACCGGATTACTAACAGTCCTCCTGAATTGTTCCTGCACTCATTAACAAATTAGTTAGAAAGGGAAACCCAGGCCATCGTAGTCCTGGAAGTTCCTTTTTCATCAAGATAAGTAACAAGCTTCTGCACACAACCGTTTAAACAATCGGGGATTGTTGTATCCTTCTTTTTAATTTGCCATATTTGTTTTGGTTCAATTAACTTGGATTTGAATGAATTAAATTTGGAAATCATTTTCTGTTTAAGACCGGAAGGAAAAGAATTTGGTTTTAAACCTTTGGTCATTTTCATCTTTGAATCATGTGAAACCGGCTTCACATGAAAAGGTTTGGATGGAGGGTTTTTCATCCAACCATTCAAAGATGTGTGCTTTTTACCTCTTGATCCAGAGAAGCAACCCGTGTTGCCTTTACCGTCTGGAACATTCTTTTTATACTTACATTCAGAGAAGAAATTTGTTTTGCCTTTACCATTCGTAGCAAGCCTTTGAGGACATTTCTTTACCACATGCCCTTCTTTTCCACACTCAAAACAAGCCTTGAATGGCTTTTGATGCTTCACTGAACCGTGTGATGCAGGTGGGGATGAGGATTGCTTTGAGCTTGTAGCAGATTCTTGCTTGTTTTGGCATTTATTATGCTGAACAGGGAATGAGATCTTCACTGATTGACTGGATTGCTTTGCAATTGGATAAGAGATCCGTATTGGTCTTGATTCAGCTTTTGGAAGCTTTTGTGACTTGACAATGTTAGGAGACATCTTGATCTGTGAGGAACCAACACGCACCTCTGTGATTGATTCATCATCTGAGCTTGTCCAGTCTCGTATACACAGATCATTCTCCAACTGATCTTGATTGACATCTCCTATCGTGTTGGCTTCGCTTGTAGGATTCTCATTGCCTGATGATTCAACAACTGTTCCTTCTTTGACAAACCTGACGGGAACAAACGAAGGAATGTTACCTGATTTGAATTTGTTGAAGAAAGTTGGAGAAGAAACTGATATTGGTGTTTGAGCATCAGAAGTGGAATCGTCATTAATCTTCTTATCAGACCCTTGCTTGTGGAATCCCAAACCTACAGGAGAATCCTGCACATCTCTAACCTCTTTAAGATTAACACTGCTTAGACCTGCATTTAAACGATTAGTTTCTGCAGCTTCAATCAAATCATTTGTTGAATGAGGTCTGGGAATTGGTGAATAACATAAAGTAGAAGGAGGTGGAACTGAATTAAATACAGTTTCACCATCAGATTTATATCCAATCCCATGTTTTACCCGCACCCCTTGTTGTTTAGCAATAAGCTCATCCTTTTTCATGTGTGAAAGGGTCCATTTATCAAGCTTTGTTTGAAGCTGAGTTGTTTCAAATTGAGCTAAAACAACCCTTTCTTTCAAAATATTAATTTCAACGTTACGCTCCAAAATGTTTCTTCTTAAAAGATCATTTTCAGCCAATGCTTCATTAAGTTTTCTTGAAAAAGCAATTTCATTTTTCTTTAATTCCTGATTGATTGTTTTTAATTCTTTTTCATTTTCCAATAACAATCTGTTTGCCTTATAAATCCCAAATAACCGGATTTTGCATGACGAAGAACACATATCCTGAACAGTCTCATAAGGAAGACCCATGATAGTTCATTCTGCAGCTAAGCTCTTTTCACAGTTGCAAGCCCATGTGATTTCTTGTTGTTCCTCTTCTTTGACCTTCAGCATCTTGTCAACCTCAGACTCGTTCTCTCTTTTATCAGCTTTTCCAGCCTTATCATCATCGGTTCTCATAGACTCTGGTTTACTGTCATTGTCGACTCTTAAAGCTTCACGATTCTCTTCAACAGTTTCTCTGAATTTAGAGTTTAAATCTGAATCAGTTCTCAATAACTTCAACTTTTCAATCATCTCTGTTTTGTAATCAAGTATGCTTGTTTCAAAAGACACAAGATCAGTATTAAGCGCGTGGGTTTGATGTGGGAACACGGCTTGCTGAAATTTGTTTCTTTGGATATCCATCTCGAGAGATTTTAGCTTGTTGATCATATCCATAAGTTTTGTGTCGACATAACCTCTTTCTTGCTTCAGCATTTTAACTTGATGATTCCATGCAGACGGAAGAGAGTTTAGAAGCTTTTCAATCTGTTCATGATTACTGAGATCAGGAACATGCTTCTTTAGATTATTTCCCACCTTTAAGAATCGATCAATCAAATCTGATAATTTTTCTTTCTTCATTGCTGCAAAAGAATCAAACCGGCTTTGTGCCGTTGTGAGATTATCTGATTTAAAATCTTCTGAAGATGACATGATTGTAAAAATCTTTGAACAATTAAACGTCCCAAAAATATTTTTCCCAAAAAAGTTTAGAATAATTCTCCCCCGGGAAAAATATATTATTTTTAAATGTCACGCTAGACAATCTTAGTAACTGGGGTCAAGCTGCTAAGATTCAAATTTCTTTATCAGGATGAACTAAATTAATCCCAACTAAAGGGAAAAAGTCATCTTTAACATTCAAATTTCGCTGAAGAAATGATAATTTCGCCGAAATTATAGTTTCGCAGAGCTAGTTTCGCTGAGAACTCTAGTTTCGCTGAGCTGACAGTAGTTTCGCTGGCAATTTCGGCAGCAGTTTCGCTAGCCAAATGCTTTAGATTGCTTAGATTCGCCGACAATTTCGCACAAAACAAGCTTGAACTTTCGTTCAAAGATACTTTCGGCAGCAATTTCGCTTGTAATATGCACACAAGCACTGTTGAACTTTCGTTCAAGATCACTACTTTCGCTGAGATGCTGAAATTAACTACAAAGTGTAAAACACTTGTAGTTTCGCTAAAAGAACAAGCAGTTTCGCTGGAAGAACTTGTAATTTCGCTGAACGAAGCTGAAAAACTTTTTCAACACGAAATCAATCTGAAAACGCCCAAATCTCAATGGATTTGAAACCTGATGATTAACAGAGCTTTCCCAACCAATAACAAGCAAATTTCAATCAATTTCCATATCAATAACACTCAAATTTGATCCGAAATTGATGAAAACATGATATTGAACAAAAACAACCAAAACCTCAACTTTTCTCTCTAAAAATCTTCAAATCTTCAGTGAATTTGATCCAAAATGGCTCTGATACCAAATTGTAACTCCAGGATGATCAAACTTGAATCAAATCATGAAGAATTAGATCAAAATATGATGAACACAATGAAAACCCTTTGATCTTCAATTAGATTGCCAAATGTGTGTTTACAAATAATCCCTCAATCTATTGGTTATGCAACCATTAACCCAAAACCTAATGACAATCAACCTATTTATAGTCTAGACTAAGATTCACTAATTGCACTTAACTCCCTAGACTTAGGCTAATTAATACAAAATTACATATTAAGCATAAAAATGACTAAAAACAAGATAAAATATATTTTGTTCACACAAAATATATTTATTACAATAAAACTCCTAGTCATTTAAATCTTCAACGTCTTGTCTCGGTTCCTCGTCTCGAGCGTGTCGGGTTTGACTTTTGTTGACATTGACCATGACGTTGACTTTTGTTGACTTTCATTGTGTTGATAATATAGACTATCTTTTCCAGCTCCAACAACCAGGCACGTTTAGGTCTGTGGTGGATTTAGCTGGGAGGTTATACGATGAGAGAGATCCGATGCCTGTACGCAAGAAGGTGGAGAAATGGAGTGGGAACAAGAATGGAAATGGGGAAAGGTTCGGAGGGGACAACTTCAGGAGTGGAGAAAAGAGGATGAGAGTTGAGGATCAGTCAGGGAGACGAGGAAATACAGGTGACGGAGGTGCTTGTAGCAAATGTGGAAGAGGTCATTCAGGGGAGTGTAGAGTTGGGACTGGAAAATGTTTTAAATGTGGGGGCGAGGGCCACTATGCCAGGGACTGCAAGGCGGTAAAGTGTTACCAGTGTGGCGAGATGGGACATGTGGAAAGGGACTGCAAGAAAGGAAAATCAGGAGGATCAGGAACGGTTAGAGCTGGAGATAAGGGAAAGGGTGACGGTTCGAAGGCGAAGGTGAGGGCATTCATCATAACTCGTGAGGAGGCTAGGGAAGATCCAGAAGTAGTTTCAAGTATGTTTCTGGTGGACCATAAATATGCTTCTGTGCTCTTTGATTCTGGTGTCTGCTGTCTTTTGTCGTTTGTTGCATGATAAGGGTAGGAAGTTAGACGAGCCTTTCTATGTTGAAACAACCATTGGTAAGTCCACTAAGGTAACTAAGGTAGTTGAGGATTGCCTGATTGAGTTAGAAGATTGTAAGTTCCCTGCTAGGTTGCATGTTATGGCCTTAGGAGGTTTCGATATGGTGTTAGGCATGGATTGGTTAGCTAGATATGAAGCCAATATAGTATGTAGTAAGAAGATAATTCGTCTAACAGCTCCCGACAATAGTTCTATTACGATTCGTGGAGATAAGGTGTGCTGTGTACCGAAGGTCGTGTCGATGATCACAGCTGAAAAGTACTTGAGACGTGGGTGTAGCGCTTACTTGGCCTATGTAAAAGATGTGGATGCACCAGAGCCACAATTATCAGACGTGCCGGTAGTGCGCGAGTTTCCTGACGTCTTTCCCGAAGACCTGACTGGTGTGCCGCCTGACCGCGAAATCGAATTCCAGATTGATTTGCTACCAGGAGCACAACCCGTCGCTAAAGCACCATATCGATTAGCTCCTTCGGAGATGGTAGAACTGAGGGACCAGTTGCAAGATTTATTGGATAAAGGCTTCATCCGACCGAGTATCTCTCCATGGGGTGCTTCGGTTTTATTCCTCAAGAAGAAAGATGGTAGCATGCGGATGTGCATTGACTATCGCGAGCTCAATAAGCTAACCATAAAGAATCGGTATCCGTTACCAAGGCTCGACGACCTGTTTGATCAACTTCAGGGTGCCAGCTGGTTTTTGAGGATAGACCTACGGTCTAGTTACCACAAACTGAAGGTGAAAGAACAAGACATTCCAAAGATAGCGTTTCCTACGCGTTATGGACACTACGAATTTCTCGTCATGTCCTTTGGTTTAACCAACGCGCCAGCCGCTTTTATGGATCTCATGAATCGGGTATGTCGACCGATGTTGGATAAATCGGTGATAGTTTACATCGACGACATCTTGATTTATTCAAAAAGTGAAGAGGAACATGTCGATCATATTCGAGAAGTATTGGAGACGCTCAGAAGTGAGAAATTATATGCTAAGTTCTCTAAATGCGCATTTTGGCTTCAAGAAGTTCAATTTCTGGGTCATGTGGTTAATCTTGAGGGGATCAGGGTGGACCCTGCGAAGGTTGAAGCAGTGATGCAATGAGAACCTCCAAATACGCCATCCGAGATTCGTAGTTTCTTAGGCCTGGCAGGTTACTATAGGAGGTTTATCCAGGATTTCTCCAAGATAGCTTCTCCTTTGACTAAGCTGACCCAGAAGGGCTTGAAGTATGAATGGGGTACTGATCAAGAGAACGCCTTCCTAGAACTGAATATGAGGTTAACTCAAGCCCCTGTCTTGACGTTACCTGAAGGGAACGAGGATCTAGTAGTCTACTCGGATGCCTCGTATGCAGGATTGGGTTGCGTGTTGATGCAACGAGGGAAGGTGATAGCCTATGCTTCTAGACAATTAAAGGTCCACGAGGCCAATTATCCTACCCACGATTTAGAGTTGGGTGCGGTGGTGTTTGCATTGAAGATCCATATGAGGCAGAGGAGGTGGTTGGAACTGATCATAAAAGTCTGAAGTATCTCTTCGAACAAAAGGAACTCAACATGAGGCAGAGGAGGTGGTTGGAACTGATCAAGGATTATAACTGTGAAATTCATTATCATCCAGGCAAAGCCAGATAATCATGACGCCTGATGTTATGAAACAAGTAAGGGAGTTTCAAGATGAGGCATTGAGAGATGACAGAGTCAACTCCGAAAGGATGAAAGGACAAGTTTCAGATTTGGGGGAAAACACCCTGGGTGTTAGAACCCGATCTGGGCGAATGTGGATCCCTCTCTATGGGGATGTAAGGGGGAAGATCATGGATGAGGCTCACAAAACTCGATATTCCATTCATCCCGGTGCCACGAAAATGTATCAGGATCTGAAGAAAGATTACTGGTGGCCGCGAATGAAGCGAGATGTGGCTAAGTACGTAAGCAAGTGCCTGACTTGTCTGCAAGTGAATGCAGAGAACCAAAAGCCATATGGAAAGATCCAGCCTTTGGATATTCCTGAATGGAAATGGGAACACATCACAGTGGACTTCATCACGTAGCTACCTCGCACGACGAGAGGAAGCAACGCAATCTGGGTGATTGTTGACCGTTTAACAAAGAGCGCCCATTTCCTACCAATTCGTGAGACGTTTTCCTCTGAGAGGTTGGCAGAGCTATTTATCAAGGAGATCGTGGCTCGTCACGGCGTGCCAGTGTCTATCGTTTTGGATAGGGACACACGGTTTACCTCCAAGTTCTGGAAGAGGTTTCACGACTCAATGGGGTCTACACTGCATATTAGTACGACTTACCACCCCCAGACGGATGGTCAGTCAGAAAGAATGATTCAGACGTTAGAAGACATGCTACGAGCGTGTGCAATCGACTTTGGAGGAAGTTGGGATGAGCACTTACCGTTGGCGGAATTCACATATAATAATAGTTACCATGCCAGCATTGGTATGCCACCTTATGAGATGTTGTGCGGTAGGAAGTGCAGAACGCCCGTGTGTTGGGGTGACATCGGGCAAAAGGAATTAGGAAGTCTTGAAGTTATTGAGGTCACAACCGAGAAGTTAGATAAGATTAAGGCATTCATGAAAGTTGCAAAGGATCGCCAGAAGTCTTATGCTGATAAGAGGCATAGACCAGTAGAGTTTGAGGTTGGTGTTGATGCATGTATGTCCCTAGATCAGGATATGAAATGTAATAGATCTTGTTTGTCTGATTATGATGTAATGTGAAATGATTAATGAAATGATATGGAGTGTTTATGATGTGTAATGTCTAATATTTCATTAATGAGTCGATATTGAATTGGTTAATTAGGTTTGTGATTGTTTGAATGGTTACACATAATGTTATATTAATTAATACATTCAAACTTAACTTAATGAAGTTATCATGCGAATGGCCCATGCGAATGGACCACACGCATGAATAACTTCATACGATTGACTCAGTCGCACGACTGAACCAGGAGACTGGATCAGTCGTATGATTGACACATAAGCTTGGCTCAGTCGCACGACTGAACACTCAGTCGTGCGGATGAATCAACCGCATGGTTCAATTGCACGACTGAACCATACTTATGGTCCAGTCGCCCGAATGAACAATACTAACCTATAAATACAACCCAATTCGTGGAAAAACGAAAGCATTGATACCATTACGACTCCAGACGTACCCTAGCCGTCCAGAAGCCTCCCAAATCATTCTCCAAGTTCATAGAACACATTAGATCGATTCCCAATCGACTTCTAACGTTAGATTCAATTCTTGATTGATTCTTCGTGTGTTCTCACTGATTGGATCGCCAATCAAATAGGATTCCGCACTATTTGATCTGGTTTACACGCTAAGCACTAGGTATTTCATTCAAATACAAGGTCCTAACAAGTGGTATCAGAGCTTTGGCTCTTGATTACGTGTGATTCAATCAAGATTGCATAAAAGTTTGTGTTTTTGCACTAAAAACGCAATCTTTGGTGTGAAAAGTGATCTTGGACGTTCCTTGCTCATCAAAGTTTGGTTTCTACGGACTTAGGCGTTTAGACCTTGCGAAAATTCGAATTTTTACGGCTAAACCACGTTTAACCTAGAAATTTTCGCAAAACAGCAGCTTCAGTCGCACAAGTGAGCCATTTGCACGACTGGACTCCATTCGCATTGCCCATACGCACGATTGGACCTAGTCGCATCTCCATTCGTACGATTGAATCGTTCGTTCGCATTGCTCATACGCATCAGCTTCATTCGCACGACTGAACCAATCGCTTAGTTCAGCCGCACGATTGAATCAGTCGCAGAGTTCATCCGCACGACTGAGTCGCCTGTCCCTCAGTTCAGTCGCCTGTTGTTCGAATCTTTATCAACACAAGTGATTTAACATGGATTACCGGTTCAACAGACTCGCATTCTTCTTACTAATAACCTATTAAACTTAATTTTAACATTTTGAATAGTTTTGGTAGGTTATTAGGTCATTTATACTCCGTTTCTTGTTTTCATTCGAATATCACCAAATTAGGGTTTCAATCCTTCTGTTTTCGGTTAGATAGAACTTCAAACTACCTGTATAATCAACAATGACCGTCAGTGAATCAAAATCAAGATGAAAACAGGGTCTAATGAAATTTTGGCAGAGTAACGGTATAGAGTGCGATTTGAGAGCTACTGAGTGTGATAAGTGAAATGCGATCGACTGTGCCCTTTAAATACTGAAGTTGAGTTCAATCGGCCGACTGGCCACACCTGGACCAATTCAATTTTGGAATCCACACCTGGACCAGTTCAATCGAACGACTAACTAAATTAGAAAATTAAACTACACAATCAAAATAAGACTTGTTTTTGGCTTTTTGTGAGAGATAAATCCTAAGATGGAAATCTACGGGATTTGGTTCCGGAATAGACAGCTTCAACTTAGATTGACCACACCTGGACCAATTCAATTTTGGAATCATACAGGCAAGTCAAATCATTTGGGACTTGTTATCAAAATCCTTTGATGCTCAATTCTTGGTGCTTATCCTGAGTCGTTAGCAACTTTAGGAAATCATACTGGAACTCTTAGATTACCACATTGATTTGAACTTTCAAGATTTCAGCCACAATGATTGTCAATATGTTTGTCCACTTAAATCCATACACAGACTTTTGACACAAATTGGTGATTGTTTTAGGTTTAATTATTTCAACTAACATTTTGTGGATCCCACACTTATATGGTAATCAACATTCCTCAGGAGCTTTTGAGCGGTCTACGGGTATTATTACAAGAAGAGATTATTCTTAGAGCTTTCAAAGAGAAGCCAGTCCTCAGGTCAGTGCCATCGCACAGCAGAGAGGCGGCAAACAACAATGAGTTCTAGAATATCTAGGTTATGCTTATCCTCAGGTCAGTGCCATCGCACAGCAGAGAGGCACACAACCTATCTCCTTGTTAGAGCAGCTTAATTTTATTTTGTACAAAATGCACCAACGACATAAGTCATTAGCTTTATAGCATTTGTCTTTCATTTTTTTCTTGCTTTGCTCTATTTATGGTCATCCGCACACATTTGTGGCGTTTACATGCTCCTTACCCCTTATTGGAATATTGTTGATTGTGTTAACCAGTGATAAGATGGAAGCCCACAGTCAGTTGAATAACTTAGTTTGATCTTGAGATCACCAGTCAGGTCTAATCATCTATTGTGTTGAATCTACTGACATATCATTTAGGGTCTAGCAACCTCTAGGTCTACTTTCTTTGTGTTACCTTAGGAGTTACCAGTTTTTCTATCATCTTCCCTTTTATATTGCTTAGACTACACAGACCTATACTTTGAATTTTTGCATCTTTTCTAAATTTAAATTTTAAAGTCCCTCTTGATTTGTTCCTGTGTACTATCATTTTCCAAAGGGTTTGAATCGGTATCACAGATACGATCTACCTTATATCAGCTATCCACTCCTTCTCCCTCGTTTTTTTTAATGTTACTTGCTGATTGGACCTAGTCGCATCTCCATTCGTACGATTGAATCGTTCGTTCGCATTGCTCATACGCATCAGCTTCATTCGCACGACTGAACCAATCGCTTAGTTCAGCCGCACGATTGAATCAGTCGCAGAGTTCATACGCACGACTAGACCATTCGCATCCTTCAGTCGCACCAGTGACAGTTTGTTTTATTTGACTTAAAGTTATTCGCCATGGAAGATCAAATGTCAGCCTTTACTGCTGGGAAGGACTCTAGGATACCGAACCTGCTGTTGCTTGAGAGTGAGGTGGGTAATCATAATAAACCACCAAAGCTCTTGACGTTAGATGAGTTTCCCCACTGGAAACAACGTTTTGAGATCTACCTAAATGGAGTGGATACGAATCTGTGGGAAGCCATCGAGATTGGATATAGTACACCGGTGGGAGCTGATGGGGTTAAGCTAACGTTAGGAGGGATGACTGACGCGCAGAAAGTTAAATACAATGCAGAGAAGAGAGTTTATGCATTGATTGCACAGTCTATCCCTAAATACATATTCCACCAGTACTCAGAGAATAAGCAGTCCAAGAAACTATGGGATGAGCTGTCAAGGCCAAGGAGTTAAAGAAGGAATTCGATAACTTCTCATCGATGGGGAACGAGAGTTTAGACGTCGTTATAGATAGATTCTACCATCTGATGAGTGAACTGCATACACATGGGGTGGCTACTACCATGGAAGAGAAAGTTACTAACTTTGCAGACGGATTGCCTGAAAAGTGGGCTTCATTCGTGTCTAACCTGAGACAGAATGGAATGCTGGCAAAACTGGATATTAATGACTTCATTCTTAAGTTGCGAGAAGAGGCACTTAGGATGAAGTACAGAGCTCAGAAGTCTTCATACACTCAAAATCCAGCTTTGTACAACGCCACGCCTCAAGCTAAGACATCTGGAGCACCTCTCCAGACTGCATTTGTGTCTAGCTCATCGGGTCCTTCACATGCTTCTCCTTCAGGATCAGACACGTCGGGGTCTTCTTGTACCCACTATATTGGATATGAAGCAAGTGCTACTAAACTGAAGACCGAGAACCTCGGTAATGTCACTGTGGAAGTAGCTCGAGAGCATATGGATCTTTTGGCTGTAGTGGTTCATTCTTATGATGGACTTGTTGCCGGGAAGATTGGAAACTGCCATCTGGCAGACGAGGACTACGAGCAGGTGGACGAAATGGAGCTTGAGAGGATGGACATAATGTGGGTCTTAGCTAGTGCTGTCCGGAGGGCGAAGAAGTTTGTTAAAAAGACCGGACAGAACTTGGTAGCTACTAAGGATACCACATTTGGCTTTGACAAGAGCAAAGTGACCTGCTTCAACTGTGGAGAAAAGGGGCACTTCAAAAGAGAATGTGTCAAGCCAAAGAAGACGGGTAACGGGAACCCATTCTCGTCCTTTACTTGCCAAGACAAGCAAGCTTCTACTTCATCAAGCAAGGATCCAAAAGCCTTGACTGCTCATGATGTTGAAGGACAGGATTTGAGCTTTAGGTTTGTCTCTCCAAGGGAATCAAACATTGCAAGTGTAGAAGACATTGACGATGATTCCGCGAGTGAAGGAGATCTAGCAGTTGAGATAGCGATGTCAAATATTGAAGAGACAACTGCAACTGAGGTCAGTTACAAGCCTAAAGAGGAGACTACTACGTCAGAGACAGAAAAGACAGAATCACCAGAACCAGAGACATCTGATGCTGCGTTGATGGCTAACTCTACTGAACCAACTCAGGTAAGTACTACTGACCAAATGTTTGATAATCATGCTTGTTCTGATTGTGTTACTTTTAGGAATAGCATAGATGAAAAATTTGCTAGGTTATTAGATCATAATGATAACTTAGTAAAAGATTTGCAACTGTGCACTGAGGCTAATAGAGTATTAAAACAAAATGAGCATAGTTATAAAGAAAAGATAGACCTTTTGACTAAACAGCTTAGGGAAACCGAAGTAGTTGCATTAACCAAGCTAATGACATTAGGTACTATCTAAACTCCCTAGAAGACACTAAGAAGCAAAAGGCAGTTCTAGAAGTAGAAGTAAACTCATTAAAACAGAAACTGCACAGTTGGACTAGTTCTTCACACATAGTTCAACACTTAGTGAGAGAAAGAAATAATGGGGAGGGATTGGGTTATAAAGTGGTTCCACCACCACCTGAGACCTTGATGAACACTAAGAGTAGACCAGTAAATAATAACCCCATCAAGGATCATGTGGTGTCTACTCCTCTTGTTAGTGATCCAGACTCCTCATGTTCATCTATCGAATCTGGAAACAAACAAAAGGAGGCCACTTCAAAGGCAAAGGGTAAAATGCCTTGTGTTAATCTGGAAAAGGAATTTGAAAAGGTTAACTTAAAGTCAGGGTCAAACAGAGTCAAATCAGAACCTAAAAAGACTTCTAATGTTAATCTTTCACATGTTTCAAGTCAAAAACCAGTTAACCAAAAAGAAAAGGATGTTAAACAGGTTAAAACAGTTAACTTTGTTAAACCAAAGAAAACATCAAAAGAACCAGAGTCAAAACCTAAAGTGAGTGATGTTACTAGAGTGTCACACACATCTCCACAAAGAAAGTTTAATCATAAAGTTGATAGCAGGTCGTGCTACAACTGTGGAGAATGTGGACATATTGCTTCCTTTTGTCCTTACTATCAGACACCTAGGAAGAAGATTGAACTTCAGGACTAAAACCTAGGTCTTCTAAGAGGAGTTCTTTAACTCCTCCCAGAAGAACTAGTGAACCTAAAGTTCAACCTGTAAGCCAGTCAACTGTTTATCACAAACAGGCCTTGCACAAATCTGGCTTATGGAAAGAGAAGTCATCCTCTGTGTCTGATAATGATGACAAGAAGGAACCTGAGCTACCCTCATCCTCTAAGGGTCAATGGGTGGAATTTATGATGTGTGATGCCTCTGGGAAACCCAAGCCAGTAAAGGCTTGGGTTCCTAACCTAAACTAATTCTTTACATTGTATGTGCAGGGTGTTCGATACAGTGCTGAAACTAACACGTGGATTGTAGACAGCGGAGCATCCAGGCACATGACAGGAAACATGGCCCTTTTATCAAACGTCAAGCAAATAAAAGGAGGGCATGTTTCGTTTGCTAGAAACAAGGGAGGCTATATCACAGCTCAAGGAGAAGTGGGGAATTAGAAAGTTAAGTTTGATAAGGTGAACTACGTTCAACAACTTCAAAATAACTTACTTTCTGTTTCCCAAATCTGTGATAAGGGGTTTAAAGTCATCTTCGACAACAAGAAGTGTTACGTGCTAAAGAAAGACTACGTGATCCCAGAGGACCAAGTTCTGATGACTGCTTCAAGGTATAAAGATCTTTATGTTTTGGATCTGTCAACAGCTGCTACAACGGATCATGAGGTTCAGTGCTTTCTATCTAAAGCTACTGAGAAGGATTCCATCTCTTGGGATAGGAGAATGGGACAAATTAGTCAAAGGAAGATGAATCACTTGATTTAGAAGGATCTGATGAGAGGAGTTAATGTCAAGAACTTCCAGCTTCCTGACTTTTGTGTAGCTTGCAAAAAAGGCAAACAGACAAAGAAGTCTCATAAGGAAAAGAAAGTTCATTTAATAGAACTTCCTCTTGAACTTCTTCACATGGATCTGTTTGGTCCAGTCAGTACAAAGAGCATTGCAGGCGACTTGTACTGTTTTGTGGTCACTGATGACTACTCAAGGTTCACTTGGGTAATGTTTCTGAAATCCAAATCAGAAACATTTGAGTCATTCAAGGAGTTAGTAACCACAATGGAATCTCTCTACAAGCTGAAGGTTAGACAAGTACGCTCAGACAACGGGACGGAATTCAAGAACCAGTGGATGGAGGCGTACTGCAAGGAAAAGGGAATTGTGCATCAATTCACTTCTGCCTACACACCTCAGATGAATGGCGTTGCTGAGAGAAAGAACATAAGCTTGATAGAGACAGCACGGACTATGCTGGCAGACTCGAAACTGCCTATCCAATTCTGGAATGAGGCAGTGGCGAATGCATGTTATACACTGAATCGAGTCCTGATAGTCAAGCGCCACGGAAAGACATGTTACGAGCTACTACAAAGACGCAAACCGAATTTGGAGTATCTTGAACCATTTGGCGCGCCGTGCACACTTTTGAAGAAGACACAAGAAGGTAAATTCAGCGAGAAGGCGGATGAAGGAATCTTTCTAGGATACAACATACCGAACAAGCGAGTTTACAACAACTCAACGGGTCTAGTAGAAGTGTGGTGTAATGTTGACGTTCAGAGATATACCACACCACCTACTGGCAAAGGACCCGCCTACTTCTTCGACTATGATGGATTCTTCAAGTCCTTCAACATCCCTCTCTCTCCCTCGGATGACGAGTTAGCTACTAGAATGATGTATGATATCTTGAATACACCATCTAGCTCACAGGGAGAATCATCTACTCAGTCAGGGGGAGTAGTCGACGACAGTGACTCCTCCTCTGAATATGAAGCTGAAGAAGATGACCAGAACAGTCAGGAGGAACAGGTTCCAGTTCCTGAAAGTCCACAAGCATCTACCAGTGATGCACCTTCGACTTCGGAACCTCAAACTCCAACTACCTCAGATGCAGAACCAAATGTTCATAATCTTGGCTCTGAGGTGCTGTTCCTACTACTCCAGGATCACGACTAAACGTCTATCATCCCTAGACAATGTCATTGGGGATGTCAGATCAGGAGTACAAACCCGAAATCAGCTATACTCAGCTGATTACGCCTCGGTTATGGAGAAGGGTTACATTCATGATGGTGCTTATCGTGTTTTGTCTCGCAGTTTGAGCCAAAATATGTCAGTGATGCACTAAATGATGAGGCGTGGGTGAGTGCCATGCAAGAAGAACTTCTTCAGTTCAAGAAGTTAGGTGTATGGACTCTGGTTGATAGACCTAAAGGTGCTAAAGTCATTGGCACCAAATGGGTCTTGAAATGCAAGAAGGATGACCAAGGGGTCATTATCAGGAACAAAGCTCGATTGGTGGTTCAGGGTTTTCGCCAAGTCGAGGGAATTGACTACAATGAGGTGTTTGCACCCGTGGCAAGGATGGAAGCCATTCGTCTTCCTTGCCTATGCATCGTACATGAAGATTAAAGTCTACCAATTAGATGTGAAGAGTGCATTCCTTCATGGGGAAATCAGAGAAACAGTCTATGTCAGTCAACCCGAGGGATTTGAAGATCCTTAATCGGGATAGAGTTTACAAGCTCGACAAGGCTTTATACGGCTTCATCAAGCTCCAAGAGCTTGGTATGAGAAACTCTCGACTCATCTTGTGAAACACGGTTTTCGCAGGGGAGTCATTGACTGCACGGTGTTCATTAAAGAAAAAGATGGCGACCTACTGCTCGTACAGATCTATGTCGATGACATAATCTTCGGTTCAAAGAACGAAGAGTTATGCAAAGAGTTTGAAGCAGTTATGAAGAAAGAGTTTGAGATGAGTGCTATGGGGGAGATGAAGTTCTTTCTCGGGTTACAGGTGGATCAGACTCCAAATGGGATCTTTCTACATCAGACCAAGTATGTAGGAGACATTCTCAGTCGTTTTGACGTGGAGAATGCTTCTGCTGCTGGGACTCCACTGGCTACGAATCATGATATAGCACCTGATGAAAATGGAGATCTAGTGGATGCCACAATGTATCGAGGAATGATTGGATCCCTCATGTATCTCACTGCCTCAAGACCTGATATCATGTATGCTACATGTTTGTGTTCTAGATATCAGGCTAAGCCTAAGGTCAACCATCTGATTGGGGTCAAGAGGATATTTCGTTATCTGAAGGGTACACCCACACTTGGGTTGTGGTATCCTCATGATGATGACTTTGAGCTTACCGCGTATAGTGACTCGGATTACGGGGGCTGCAAGATGAACTACAAGTCTACATCAGCAGGGTGTCAATTCTTTGGGAGAAGATTATTACCTGGCAGTGTAAGAAGCAGACATCGGTTGCATTGTCAACCTGTGAAGCCGAATATGTTGCTGCTGCAAGTTGCTGTTCACAAATCATCTGGATTCAACAGCAAATGCGGGATTACAGTTTAAAGTTCTCTTCTACTCCTATTTTTGTTGATAACTCTGCTGCAATTGCAGTAACTAAAAATCCGGTCCAACATCCTAAGACCAAACATATCGGTATTAAATACCATTTCATAAGAGATTGTTTTGAAAAGAACTTAATTGATGTGGTTAAAATTAATACTGATTTTCAACGCGCTGACCTCTATACTAAAACCTTTGATAAACCACGTTTTCAATATTTGCTAGAGGTCAACGGCGTTAAAAAGAAAAGTGAGGTTATTCCTGATGATGATCATGTGTAGTCCGATGTTGGTTTAAGTTAATTTTTTTTTTATTTTATTTTTTTTTATTTTAGTCTGTTTAATTTAAACTCATGTTATTTTGCTGTTTATTAAAATCCTAAAATAATTAAACCAGTTATGATTTTAGTATTTTAGGGGGAGAATTGTCAGCAAGTAACATTAAAAAAAACGAGGGAGAAGGAGTGGATAGTGATATAAGGTAGATCGTATCTGTGATACCGATTCAAACCCTTTGGAAAATGATAGTACACAAGAACAAATCAAGAGGGACTTTAAAATTTAAATTTAGAAAGATGCAAAATTCAAAGTATAAGTCTGTGTAGTCTAAGCAATATAAAAGGGAAGATGATAGAAAAACTGGTAACTCCTAAGGTAACACAAAGAAAGTAGACCTAGAGGTTGCTAGACCACAAATGATATGTCAGTAGATTCAACACAATAGATGATTAGACCTGACTGGTGATCTCAAGATCAAACTAAGTTGTTCAACTGACTGTGGGCTTCCATCTTATCACTGGTTAACACAATCAACAATATTCCAATAAGGGGTAAGGAGCATGTAAACGCCACAAATGTGTGCGGATGACCATAAATAGAGCAAAGCAAGAAAAAAATGAAAGACAAATGCTATAAAGCTAATGACTTATGTTGTTGGTGCATTTTGTGCAAAATAAAATTAAGCTGCTCTAACAAGGAGATAGGTTGTGTGCCTCTCTGCTGTGCGATGGCACTAACTGAGGATAAGCATAACCTAGATATTCTAGAACTCATTGTTTTTGCCGCCTCTCTGCTGTGCGATGGCACTGACCTGAGGACTGGCTTCTCTTTGAAAGCTCTAAGAATAATCTCTTCTTGTAATAATACCCGTAGACCGCTCAAAGCTCCTGAGGAATGTTGATACCATATAAGTGTGGGATCCACAAATGTTAGTTGAAATAATTAAACTAAAACAATCACCAGTTTGTGTCAAAAGTCTGTGTATGGATTTAAGTGGACAAACATATTGACAATCATTGTGGCTGAAATCTTGAAAGTTCAAATCAATATGGTAATCTAAGAGTTCCAGTATGATTTCCTAAAGTTGCTAACGACTCTGGATGAACACCAAGAATTGAGCATCGAAGGAGCATCGAAGATTTTGATAACAAGTCCAAATGATTTGACTTGCCTGTATGATTCCAAAATTGAATTGGTCCAGGTGTGGTCAATCTAAGTTGAAGCTGTCTATTCCGGAACCAAATCCCGTAGATTTCCATCTTAGGATTTATCTCTCACAAAAAGCCAAAAACAAGTCTTATTTTGATTGTGTAGTTTAATTTTCTAATTTAGTTAGTCGTTTTAGTTTGTTTGTTTGTCGGACTACATCAGGAAAATCAGTAAGGAATCAACTCACTAAAAGGGTCATGTCTGAGATGACCACATGTGTTTTAAAAGTTTAAAACAGTCACGTCTGAGGTGACAAAGTGTTTAAAAGAGTCACGTCTGAGGTGACTAAATTGTTTAAAAAGATCACGTCTGAGGTGAACAAAAAGTTTTCAAGTTAAAATGATCATGTCTGAGATGATCAAATGCTCATAATGTCAATTTCAACAATTAAAAGGGGTTTTAATGTTAAATATTCAAATTGGCAGAAAATCTACTAAGTATGACCCATTCGCACGATTGGACCATGAGAATGGACCAACCATGCGAATGGATCACATTCGCACGACTGGACATGAGATTGAGCTATTCACACGAATGGCTTATCAGAATGACTCATTCGACCGATTGGAAGGGGGCGAATGAGTCAGTCGATCGACTGAGACTCATTCGGTCAACTGAACATGCGAATGAAAGATACGATTGAGTCAGTCGACCGACTGAACCTCAGTCGGTCAACTGCATGCGACTGACTGGGCCAATCGCACGATTGAGCCTCAGTCGCCCGAATGAACTGAGCGAATGAGGCCAGTCGGCCGATTGAACTCAGCTTCAGTATTTAAAGGGCACAGTCGATCGCATTTCACTCATCACACTCAATCGCTCTCAAATCGCACTCTATACCGTTACTCTGCCAAAATTTCATTAGACCCTGTTTTCATCTTGATTTTGATTCACTGACGGTCGTTGTTGATTATACAGGTAGTTTGAAGTTCTATCTAACCGAAAACAGAAGGATTGAAACCCTAATTTGGTGATATTCGAATGAAAACTAGAAACGGACTATAAATGACCTAATAACCTACCTAAACTATACAAAATGTTAAAATTAAGTTTAATAGGTTATTAGTAACAAGAATGCGAGTCTGTTGAACCGGTAATCCATGTTAAATCACTTGTTTTGATAAAGATTCGAACAACAGGCGACTGAACTGAGGGACAGGCGACTGCTCGTCCGGATGAACTTCAATCGCACGATTGAAACTTGCGATTGGGTCAATCGCTCGAATGAATCATGCGAATGAGCTCAGTCGGCCGACTGAACTAATCGCAGACTCAGTCAGCAGATTGAACTCAATCGCATGTCTCATTCACCCGAATGAGCTCAGTCGCATGAAAGGACGACCGACTGACTTCAGTCGCATGATTCATTTGCACGAAGGAATCAGAATGAATTTCAACATTACACTTAGAACTGAATTTTGATGTATTATGTACTAATGGTTATGTGTCATGTGTTTCAGGAAAATGTGTTGATACATGTATGTCCCTAGATCATGATTTGTAATGTAATGAACTTGTCTGTCTGATTATGATGTAATTGTATCGATTAATGAAATGATATGAATTGGTTGTTACTTGTGATGTTTAATATTTCATTAATGAGTCGTGATTGAATTGATTGGGTTTATGAATGTTTGAATGAGTGCACATTATGTTATATTAAATAAAACATTCAAACTTAACTTAATGAAGTTCTCATGCGAATGGCCCATGCGAATGGACCACACGCATGAATAACTTCATACGATTGACTAAATCGCACGACTGAACCAGGAGACTGGATCAGTCGTATGATTGACACATAAGATTGACTCAATCGCACGACTGAACACTCAGTCGTGCGGATGATTCAACCGCATGGTTCAATCGCACGACTGAACCATACTTATGGCCCAGTCGCACGATTGAACAATACTAACCTATAAATAGACCCAATTCGTGGGAAAACGTAAGCATTCATCCCATTACGATTCCAGACGTACCCTAGCCGTCCAGAAGCCTCCCAAATCATTCTCCAAGTTCATAGAACACATCAGATCGGTTCCTAATCGATTTCTGACGTTGATTTCAATTCTTGATTGATTCATCGTGTGTTCTCACTGATTGGATCGCCAATCAAATAGGATTCCGCACTATTTGAGTTGGTTTAACACGCAATCACTCGGTATTTCGTTCAAATACCAGGTCCTTACAAGTGGTATCAGAGCTTTGGCTCTTGATTTCGTGTTGATTCAATCAAGATTGCATAAAAGTTTGTGTTTTTGCACGAAAAACGCAATCTTTAGCATCAAAAGTGATCTTGGACGTTCCCTGCTCATCAAAGTTCAGTTTCTACGGACTTAGACGATTTGGACTTGCAAAATTTCGAATTTTTACGGCTGAAACCCGTCAAACCTAGAAATTTTCGCAAAACAGCAGCTTCAGTCGCACGAGTGACCCATTCGCACGACTGGACTCCATTCGCAGTGCTCATTCGCACGACTGGACCTAGTCGGACCCTCATTCGGCCGACTGAACCGTTCGTTCGCATAGCTCATACGCACCAGATTCATTCGCACGACTGAACCATTCGCCCTGTTCAGTCGCACGATTGAACCAATCGCAGAGTTCATACGCACGATAAGACCATTCGCATCCTTCAGTCGCATCAGTTAAAGTTTATTTGATTAGATTCTAAGTTTATTAGCCATGGAAGATCAGATGTCAGCCTTTACTGCTGGGAAGGACTCAAGAATTCAGAACTTGCTGCTGCTTGAGAGTGAGGTGGGTAATCACAATAAACCACCAAAGCTCTTGACGTTAGATGAGTTTCCCACTGGAAACAACGTTTGAGATCTACCTCAATGGAGTAGATCCTAATCTGTGGGAAGCTATCGAGGTTGGTTATAGTACACCGGTGGGAGCAGATGGAGTAAAATTAACGTTAATGGGATGACTGACGCACAGAAAGTAAAGTACAATGCAGAGAAAAGGGTTTATGCATTGATCACTCAGTCAATCCCCAAAGACATATTCCACCAGTACTCAGAGAACAAGCAGTCCAAGAAACTGTGGGATGAGCTAGAGAAAAGATATGATGGGAATGCATCGTTAAAGGCAATCAAGGCAAAGGAGTTAAAGAAGGAATTCGATAACTTCTCATCGATTGGTAACGAGAGTTTAGATGAAGTCATAGACAGATTCTACCACTTGATGAGCGAGTTGCATACACATGGAGTGGAAACGACTATGGAAGAGAAAGTAAGCAACTTCGCAGATGGATTGCCTGATAAGTGGGCTTCATTCGTGTCTAATCTTAGACAGAATGGAATGCTTGTAAAGCTGGATATAAATGACTTCATTCTCAAGCTGCGTGAAGAAGCACTAAGGATGAAGTATAGAGCACAGAAGTCTTCGTATACACAAAACCCAGCTTTATACAATGCCACGCCTCAAGCTAAGACATCTGGAGCACCTCTCCAGACAGCATTTGTGTCTAGCTCGTCAGGTCCTTCACATGCTTCTCCTTCTGGATCAGACACGTCAGGGTCGTCATGTACCCATTATATTGGATCAGAAGCAAGTGCTACCAAATTGAAGACCGAGAACCTCGGTAATGTGACCGTAGAAGTAGCACGAGAGCATATGGATCTTCTAGCCGCAGTAGTTCATTCATATGATGGACTTGTGGCTGGGAAGATTGGAAACTGTCATCTGGCAGATGAAGACTACGAGCAGGTAGATGAGGTAGATGAAATGGAGCTTGAAAGAATGGATATAATGTGGGCCTTAGCTAGCGCTGTCCGAAGGCGAAGAAGTTGTTAAGAAGACAGGACAAAATTTGATAGCTACTAAGGATACCACATTTGGTTTTGACAAGAGCAAAGTGACCTGCTTCAACTGTGGAGAAAAGGGCACTTCAAGAGGGAATGTGTCAAGCCAAAGAAGACGGGTAATGGGAACCCGTTCTCATCCTTTACTCGCCAAGACAAGCAAGCTTCCAGTTCTACTTCATCAAACAAGGACCCAAAAGCCTTGACTGCTCATGATGATGAAGGACAGGACTGGAGTTTTAGATTTGTCTCACCAGAATCTAACATTGCCAGTGTTGAAGATATTGATGATGATTCTGCGAGTGAAGGTGATTTAGCAGTTGAAATAGCGATGTCACACAGTGAAGAAACAACTGCAGCTGAGGTCAGTTACATACCAAAGGAGGAGACTTCCACGTCAGAAACAGAAAAATCAGAATCACCAGAACCAGAGACGTCTGATGCTGCGTTGATGGCTAACTCTTCTGAAACAACACAGGTAAGTACAACTGACCAAATGTTTAATAATCATGCTTGTTCTAACTGTGATATGTTTAGGAATAGCATTGATGAAAAATTTGCTAGGTTATTAGATCACAATGATAACTTAGTAAAGGATTTACAACTATGCACTGAGGCCAATAGAGTTCTAAAACAAAATGAGCATAGTTATAAGAAAAAAGATAGACCTATTGACTAAACAACTTAGGGAAACCGAAGTAGTTGCCTTTAATCAAGCAAATGACATTAGGTACTATCTAAACTCCCTAGAGGACACTAAGAAGCAAAAGGCAGTTCTAGAAGTAGAAGTTAATTCCTTAAAACAGAAACTGCATAGTTGGACTAGTTCTTCACACATAGTTCAACACTTAGTGAGAGAAAGGAATAATGGGGAGGGATTAGGCTACAAAGTGGTTCCACCACCACCTGAAACCTTGATGAACACCAAGTCTAAACCAGTAAACACACAACCCAATCAAGGATCATGTGGTGACCACTCCTCTTGTTACTGATCCAGACACATCATGTTCATCTACTGAATCTGGACAGAAACAAAAGGAGGCCACTTCAAAGGCAAAGGGTAAATTGCCTTGTGTTAATCTGGAAAATGAATTTGAAAAAGTTAACTTAAAGTCAGGGTCAAACAGAGTCAAATCAGAACCCAAAAAGACTTCAGTCGTTAATTTTTCACATGCTACAAGTCAAAAACCAGTTAACCAAAGGTGGAACAAGTTAACAGGTTAAAACAGTTAAATTTGTTAAACCAGAGAAAACATCAAACATGCAAGAGTCAAAACCTAAAGTGATTGATGTTACTAAAGTGTCACCATTTCTCCACAAAGAAAGTCTACTTATAAAGTTGATAGCAGATTGTGCTACAACTGTGGAGAATGTGGACATATTGCTTCCTATTGTCCTTTCTATCAGACACCTAGGAAGAAGATTGATCTTCAGGACTCTAGACCTAGGTCTTCTAAGAGGAGTTCTCTAACTCCACCTAGAAGATCTAGTGAACCTAAAGTCCAACCTGTAAGCCAGACGACTGTTTATCATAAACAGGCATTGCACAAATCTGGCTTATGGAAAGAGAAGTCATCCTGTGTGTCTGATACTGATGACAAGAAGGAATCTGAGTTACCCTCACCTTCTAAAGGTCAATGGGTAGAGTTTATGATGTGTGATGCCTCTGGGAAACCCAAGACAGTAAAGGCTTGGGTTCCTAACCTAAACTAATACATTTACTTGATATGTGCAGGGTGTTCGGTATAGCGCTGAGACTAACACGTGGATTATAGACAGCGGAGCATCCAGGCACATGACAGGAAATAGAGCCCTTTTATCAAATGTCAAACAAATAAAGGAGGGCATGTTTCCTTTGCAGGAAACAAGGGAGGATACATCACAGCACAGGGAGAAGTGGGAAATCAGAAAGTTAAGTTTGATAAGGTGAACTACGTTCAACAACTTCAAAATAACTTGCTTTCTGTTTCCCAAATCTGCGATAAAGGATTTAAAGTCATCTTCGACAACAAAAGTGTTACGTGCTGAAGAAAGACTATATGATTCCAGAGGACCAAGTTCTGATGACTGCTTCAAGATATAAGGACCTATATGTCTTGGATCTGTCAACAGCTGCTCCAACGGATCATGAGGTGCAGTGCTTTCTATCTAAAGCTACTGAGAAGGACTCAATCTCCTGGCATAGGAGAATGGGACACATTAGTCAAAGGAAGATGAATCACTTGATTCAGAAGGACTTAGTGAGAGGAGTAAATGTCAAGAACTTCCAACTTCCTGACTTTTGTGTAGCTTGCAAGAAAGGCAAACAGACAAAGAAGTCTCATAAGGAAAAGAAAGTTCATTCAATAGAACTTCCTCTTGAACTTCTTCACATGGATCTGTTTGGTCCAGTCAGTACAAGGAGCATTGCAGGCGATTTGTACTGTTTTGTGGTCACTGATGACTACTCAAGGTTCACTTGGGTAATGTTTCTGAAATCCAAATCAGAAACATTTGAGTCATTCAAGGAATTAGTCACCACTCTGGAATCTCTCTACAAGCTAAAGGTTAGACAAGTACGCTCAGACAACGGGACCGAATTCAAGAATCAATGGATGGAGGCATACTGCAAGGAAAAGGGAATTGTTCATCAATTCACTTCAGCATACACGCCTCAGATGAATGGTGTTGCTGAGAGGAAAATAGAAGCTTGATAGAGACTGCACGGACTATGCTGGCGGACTCGAAACTGCCTATCCAATTCTGGAATGAGGCAGTAGCAAATGCATGTTATACACTGAATCGAGTCCTAATAGTCAAGCGCCACGGAAAGACATGTTATGAGCTACTACAAAGACGCAAACCGAATTTGGAGTATCTTGAACCCTTTTGGCGCGCCGTGTACACTTCTGAAGAAGACGCAAGAAGGAAAATTCAGCGAGAAGGCAGATGAAGGAATCTTTCTAGGATACAACATACCGAATAAGCGAGTTTACAATAACTCAACGGGTCTTGTAGAAGTGTGGTGTAATGTCGACGTTCAGAGATATACCACACCACCTACAGGCAAAGGACCTGCCTACTTCTTCGATTATGATGGATTCTTCAAATCCTTCAACATACCTCTCTCTCCCTCGGATGATGAGCTAGCTACTAGGATGATGTATGATATTCTGAATACACCATCTAGCACACAGGGAGAATCATCTACTCAGTCAGGGGGAGTAGTCGACGACAGTGACTCCTCCTCTGAAGATGAAGCTGAAGCAGATGACCAGAACAGTCAGGAGGAACAGGTTCCAGTTCCTGAAAGTCCACAAGCATCTACGAGTGATGCACCTTCGACTTCAGAACCTCAAACTCCAACTACCTCAGATGCAGAACCAAATGTTCATAATCTTGGTTCTGAGGTAGCTGTTCCTACTACTCCAGGATCACGACTAAACGTCTATCATCCCCTTGACAATGTTATTGGGGATGTCAGATCAGGAGTACAAACCCGAAATCAGTTATACTCAGCTGATTACGCCTCGGTTATGGAGAAAGGTTACATTCATGATGGTGCCTATCGATGTTTTGTCTCGCAGGTTGAGCCAAAATATGTCAGTGAGGCACTCAATGATGAGGCGTGGGTGAGTGCCATGCAAGAAGAACTTCTGCAGTTTAAGAAGTTAGGTGTATGGACTTGGTTGATAAACCTAAAGGTGCTAAAGTCATTGGCACTAAATGGGTACTAAAATGCAAGAAGGATGACCAAGGGGTCATTATCAGGAACAAAGCTCGACTGGTGGTTCAAGGTTTTCGCCAAGTCGAGGGAATTGACTATAATGAGGTGTTTGCACCCGTGGCAAGGATGGAAGCTATTCGTATCTTCCTTGCCTATGCATCGTACATGAAGATCAAAGTCTACCAATTAGATGTAAAGAGTGCATTCCTTCATGGGGAAATCAGAGAAACAGTCTACGTAAGTCAACCCGAGGGTTTTGAAGATCCTTACCATCGGGATAGAGTTTACAAGCTCGACAAAGCTTTGTATGGGCTTCATCAAGCTCCTCGAGCTTGGTATGAGAAACTCTCAACTCATCTTGTGAAACACGGCTTTCGCAGGGGAGTAATTGACTGTACACTGTTTATTAAGGAAAAGGATGGCGACCTACTGCTTGTACAGATATATGTTGATGACATAATCTTCGGGTCAAAGAACGAAGAGTTATGTAAAGAGTTTGAAGCAGTAATGAAGAAAGAATTTGAGATGAGTGCCATGGGGGAGATGAAGTTCTTTCTCGGGTTACAGGTGGATCAAACACCTAATGGAATCTTTCTACATCAGACCAAGTATGTAGGAGACATTCTCAGTCGCTTTGACATGGAGAATGCTTCTGCTGCTGGGACTCCACTTGCTACGAATCATGATATAGCACCTGATGAGAATGGAGATCTAGTAGATGCCACTATGTACCGAGGAATGATCGGATCCCTCATGTATCTCACTGCCTCAAGACCTGATATTATGTATGCTACATGTCTATGTTCAAGATATCAGGCTAAACCAAAGGTCAACCATCTGATCGGGGTCAAGAGGATTTTTCGTTATCTGAAGGGTACACCCACACTTGGATTGTGGTACCCTCATGATGATGACTTTGAGCTTACCGCGTATAGTGACTCGGATTACGGGGGCTGCAAGATGAACTACAAGTCTACATCAGCAGGGTGTCAATTCTTTGGGAGAAGATTAGTTACCTGGCAGTGTAAGAAGCAGACATCGGTTGCATTGTCAACCTGTGAAGCCGAATATGTTTGCTGCTGCAAGTTGCTGTTCTCAAATCATCTGGATTCAACAGCAAATGCGGGATTACGGTTTAAAATTCTCATCTACTCCTATTTTTGTTGATAACTCTGCTGCAATTGCAGTAACTAAAAATCCGGTCCAACATCCTAAGACCAAACACATCGGTATTAAATACCATTTCATAAGAGATTGTTTTGAAAAGAACTTAATTGATGTGGTTAAAATTAATACTGATTTTCAACGCGCTGACCTCTATACTAAAGCCTTTGATAAACCACGTTTTCAATATTTATTAGAGGTCAACGGGTTAAAAAGAAAAGTGAGGTAATTCCTGATGATGAAAATGTGTAGTCCGATGTCGTGTAGTTAAATTTTATTTTATTTATTTGATTTGTCTATTTGATTTTAATTTTATTTAAACTCATGTTCTCTTGCTGTTTATTAAAATCCTAAAATAATTAAACCAGAAATGATTTTAGTATTTTAGGGGGAGAATATGTCAGCAAGTTAACATTAAAAAAAAAAAAATGAGGGAGAAGGAGTAGCGAGCTGAAATAAGGTAGATTGTGTCTGTGATACCGATTCAATACCTTGGAAAATGATAGTACACAGGAACAAATCAAGAGGGACTTTAAAATTTAAGTTTTAGTAATATGCAAAAGTTCAAAGTAATAAATCTGTGTAGTCTAAGCAATACTAAAAGGAAAGATGATAGAAAACTGGCAACTCCTAAGGTGACACAAAGAAAGTAGACTTAGAGGTTGCTAGACCATATATGATATGTTGGTAGATTCAACACAATAGACAAATAGACCGGATTGGTGATTTCAAGATAAAACTAAGTGTTCAACTGACTGTGGGCTTCCATCTTATCACTGGTTAACACAATCAACAATATTCCAATAAGGTGTAATGAGCAAGTAAACGCCACAAATGTGTGCGGATGACCATAACTAGAGCAAAGCAAAAAAAATGAAAGACAAATGCAATAAGCTAATGACTTATGTTGTTGGTGCATTTTGTGCAAAATAAAATAAGCTGCTCTAACAAGGAGATAGGTTGTGTGCCTCTCTGCTGTGCGATGGCACTGACCTGAGGATAAGCATAACCTAGATATTCTAGAATTCATTGTTGTTTGCCGCCTCTCTGCTGTGCGATGGCACTGACCTGAGGACAGGCTTCTCTTTGAAAGCTCTAAGAATAGTCTCTTCTTGTAATAATACCCGTAGACCGCTCAAAAGCTCCTGAGGAATGTTGATTACCATATAAGTGTGGGATCCACAAATGTTAGTTGAAATAATTAAACCTAAATTAGTCACCAGTCTGTGTCAAAAGTCTGTGTATGGATTTAAGTGGACAAACATACTGACAATCATTGTGGCTACATTCTCAAAGGTTCAAATCAATGTGAAAATCTAAGAGTTTCAGTATGATTTCCATATTTGCTAACGACTCTGGATGAACACCGAGAACTTGAGCATCAAAAGGTTTAATAACTAGTCCCAAATGATTTGAATTGCCTGTATGATTCCAAAATTGAATTGGTCCAGGTGTGATCAATCTAAGTTGAAGCTATCTACTCCCGAACCAAATCCCGTAGATATCAATCTCTGGATTTATCTCTCACAAAAAGCCAAAAATATGTCTGATTATGTAATTAGTTTAAATTCTTAAATTAGTTAGTCGTTTTAAGTTTTAATTTGAGTCAAGTGTCGGGCTACATCAGGAAAATCAGAAGGAATAAACTCACTAAAGGGTCATGTCTGAGATGACCATATGTGCTTTGAAAGGTTATATCAGTCACGTCTGAGGTGACAAAGTTTTTTAAAAGGGTCACGTCTGAGGTGACCAAAGTGGTTAAAAGGATCACGTCTGAGGTGATCAAAGTGTTTTCAAGATAAAAGGATCATGTCTGAGATGATCAAAAGTTCATAACGTTAATTTAATTAATATAAAAGAGTTTAAAGGTAAATTGGTAAAAATAGCAGAAAAATTAACTAAGTATGACCCATTCGCACGAATGGACCATACGTATGGACTAACCATACGAATGAAGTCCATTCGCACGAATGAACTATGAGTATGGACCATCCAACCGAATGGATCATACGATTAGTCCAATCGGAGGCTTAAGTGCGAACGAGTGAGTCAGTCGCACGACTGAACTTCAGTCGGACGACTGGAGAAGGGCGACTGACCCAATCGCACGACTGAGTCCCACTCGCACGACTGAAAGGTGCGAATGAACTCAGTCGCACGATTGGATCTAGGGTTGATATAAATAGAGGTGGAGTCGGTCGCAGAGACTCATCACCCTCAAATCGCCCCTAAATCGCACATCCTACCGTTACTCTGCCAAAATTTGATTTGCCTTAGTTCTTTCATTGATTGTGGTTTACTGACGTTCGCTAATCATCGTACAGGTATTTTGAAGTCTTCTTCCATCAAAACAGAAAGATTGGAACCCTAAATGGGCTAACCCGACTGTGAATTGCGAACCGAGACTTTCAAACCCTAATAACCTATTAAAACTAAGCAATATGTTAAAATTAAGTAAAAAGGTTGTTAGTAAAGAGAATGCGACACTAAAGAACCGGTTAATTGAGCTATAAGTCTTAGTTTGCATAGATTCGAACGTTGGACGACTGAACACCTGAGACAGACGACTGGTCGTCCGGATGAACTTCAGTCGCACGACTGAAGGGAGCGATTCACTTAACCGCACGACTGAACCATGCGAATGAGACTCAGTCGCACGACTGGTGTAACCGCACAAGAGTACATGCGCATGAGTCCAGTCGCACACTCAGTCGTGCGCATGAAGTCAATCGCACGTCTGAACCTCAATCGCACGATTCAGTCGCACGACTGTCTTCAGTCGTACAACCTCAATCGCATGACAGATAGTTTTCATTCAAAGTCTAAGTGTTGCATTATATTCTTAGTCAACGAAACTAACGTTTATATTATTATGTGTTACAGATGGCGAGTCGATGGAATATGAGCACCAAGCACAACATATGTGCTCACCTGGACTTGACATCCAGGAATGCAGCTGACTTCACAGGCATTATCACATTTCTACAGAGATCCAGGATCGCTCATGCTATATCCACTCCTTGCACACCATACAGATCAGTGCAGCAGGCCTTCTGGGAAGGCGCATCTGTAGATAGATCCACCGAGCCTCATTGCATCAGGAGCTCGATTTTTGGTGAGGCTATTACTGTATCTGAGGAGGATCTGAGGATTGTTCTACAGTTTGGAGACGATGCTGAGTGTCCCACTCGTCTACACCCCTCACTGTCAGAGGATGTTTCATGAGAGCCAAGTACTCTGGGGACATCAATGCCGGGGTACTCAACAAGAGTAACCTCTGTCCCCAGTTTAAGTACCTTGCGCACGTGCTGCTGAAGTGTATTGCATCCAGGAAGAGAGGTTTTGACGAGCTCTCCGACCAGATCCAGAACGCATATGCTGCGTTGGTGCTGAACCACCCGTTCAGCTTCTCCAAGATGATATTCACCTACTTGGTGGAGAACCTCGAGGGGAAAGGGAAGGAAGGCTTCTGTATGTACCCCAGATTTCTACAGATGATCATTGACCAGAAGCTTCCCTCCCTGCCGAAGGAGAAGGAGGACGCTGTTGTTCTTGAGGTTATGGACGACACTACACTCGGCAGGATGAAGGTATACAGGGGGAAGCAGGTGAAGCCCCCTGTCAGGAGGTTGTTTGGGCATCTGGCCCGTGCTGATTATGTGGCGCCAGCCAAGAGAAAGTGGCGCCACGAGGACAGTGATTCGGATGTGGAGCATATTGCCATACCAGATACCGACTCTGATGATGATGATAGCGGCGACGCTGGGGATGATATGCCTGCCCCATCTAGAGGCACTGATACAGACGTTATTCCCCCAGGGTCAGCCACTGCCGGAGAGGTCGCAGAGATGGCCGGTTTCCATCAAGAGTTTGTTACTGGTGATATAGAGGAGGAGGAGTCAGATGAGGAGCCCCTCACCAGGACTGTGGGAAGTAAAGTAGTTCCCACAGACCACGGGCTTCGGGTGGTTGGTGAACACCCTAGGGACTCCTCGGAGAGAGACACTGACCCTAACTATGTTCCGGGGTCAGTAAGCAGAGCTGCAGGGGGAGCATCTACTTCCACCGGGACTAGGAGGAAGCGGATGGCTCAACCCCATGGATTGAAGAAGAAGAAGCGTCGCTTGACCTTCGTGACTACCACTTCCAGCACCACAGCCACCACTACCACCACTACAGACATACCACCCATCACCACAGCCACCACAGCCACTACTCCCACTACCACATCCACCACTTTACCTACCACCACTGTAGCTATCCCATCCATCACCAGATCATTCACTCCTACTTCACCAGCATCAGCCCACCGACCCATATTCACCACTGCCACTGCCACCACCACCACACATCATGCTGGACCTTCAGCCCAGCCCTCACATGCTCATGGATTCACTCTACCTCACATCGGGGTAGAGGAGCAGCTCTCAGCGCTAAACCGTATGGTGATGCGTCTGCTTGCTGCGGACGAGGAGAAGGCGGCGCAGATCCGCCAGCTGACCGACCTGACTGCTGCCCAGTCTCAGCAACTGGCAGAGCAGGCTCGGGTGATAGACCAGCAGAGAGTCGAGGTGTCCCAACTCCAAGACATGCAGGCTCAGTCCGTCAAACGTATAGAGGAGTTGGAGACGACCAACAAGACCATTATGCTGAGGTTGAAGGGGTCGAAGGATGAGCCCCTGAAGCTAAAGGAAGGTGACGGGGATGATGGAGATGACGATGATGAAGATGAGGATGATGATGAGGAAGATGATGATGATGAGGAGAATGAAGAAGACAGGACAGAAGGATGTGATGATGATGACGAGGCAGAAGGAGGGGATGCGGCTGCATCGGCCTCTGCTTCAGGTCAAAACGGAGATCTAAGCATCGACAAGACCAGTCATCCACTACTTCTGCTCCTCCGAGCGACACGCCACAGATTCAAGACAAAAGTACTGATTAGATGTTTTATGTATTTATTTATTTTGTACTTGAATCATGTAATGGAAAACAAGTGTATTAAATGTTTATATATATTAAGTTAATATAAGTCTGTTTGATTAATTACTAATGATTTATGTGTTGAATGTTTATATCAAACAGATCCAAACTTTCAAAGGGATGAGTTTGACTTTGCTCCCCTTCAAATGGTCAAGACTCAATTAACCATGATTCTTGACCTACAAGGGATAGTGAGACGGTCTGTGAGTTATACCCCTGAAGAAGGGGAGATAATTCATGACCTGTCTGATGAGCAACTGGCAGAAATGTTCAGACTCAATCCCGATGAAATAGTGAAGGACGCTCCAACAGTTGATTCAACCAGTGATGAGGAACTGAATGACATTGATGAAGTTGAGGTTGAAGACATTACTGCAGAAGAGTATCCTCAGTACGCTGACGCCGAGGGAAATGTGGTCCCCAATCTGGGTGAATCCCTAGTCAGTGATACTTTTGAGGTACTAGACAAGATGGAGCAGGAAACAAAAAAGACTGAAAGAACAGCCCAAGCCTCCAATGCAGATGTAGATATTCGCAAGGCTGAATGGGATGCCTGTTTTGAAGAAGTAAGAGCCCAGCGTGCTGCACCAAAGAGAGATGCCTACACCAAGCTCTATAGAGTCAAGAAACACCATAAGGTGTCAGGCAGGATTATCTCATGGGCATATTTTGAAGACCTTAACGCTTATGCAGTTAAGAGGGAGCAGGGCATAGAGTACTTCAGGTTCCCACATGATCTGAAGACTCTACCTGGTTTTGAGCTCAACCAGCTGGCTAAACTAAAGCTGCTGTATGCTGACCCAAGAAAGATGTCAGGCTGGTTTGAGGCTGCCCTGAGGAAAGAGTACCACACCAGGTGGGTCAACTTCAAACCTCAACAACCTACGAGGTATATCAGACGTTCTGAAGTTGATCCCATAACTGGTAAGCCAAAGATAGTGCTGAAGTGGAGTCCCCCGAGAACAATGTCGAGAATCCCTCTCAGGGAAATGCCACAGGACTTCACTCTCCACTTCAAATGGTGGTACTATGATTGGAGAACCGCTGAAGCTGTCATAGTGTTGAATAAAGAGGGACAAATGGATACTATCAGGGTATTCGACCCAATGTGGCTAACCAACTTGTCTGCTAATGATGTCTACACATTATACAAGTGGCCACTATTCTATGACACGCAAGATATTGTACAAGCCCTCCAATTCCAAAATGTCATAAGACTCTGCTTTGCTTTTGAGATACACGCAGGAGTCACTAAAGAGGAGAAGTACAAGAAGTATAAGGAGGTGATGCAGAAGACAAGAGAATAGATAGATCTAGGTCCAAGGGGGAGTTTGTTGATACATGTATGTCCCTAGATCATGATTTGTAATGTAATGAACTTGTCTGTCTGATTATGATGTAATTGTATCGATTAATGAAATGATATGAATTGGTTGTTACTTGTGATGTTTAATATTTCATTAATGAGTCGTGATTGAATTGATTGGGTTTATGAATGTTTGAATGAGTGCACATTATGTTATATTAAATAAACATTCAAACTTAACTTAATGAAGTTCTCATGCGAATGGCCCATGCGAATGGACCACACGCATGAATAACTTCATACGATTGACTAAATCGCACGACTGAACCAGGAGACTGGATCAGTCGTATGATTGACACATAAGATTGACTCAATCGCACGACTGAACACTCAGTCGTGCGGATGATTCAACCGCATGGTTCAATCGCACGACTGAACCATACTTATGGCCCAGTCGCACGATTGAACAATACTAACCTATAAATAGACCCAATTCGTGGGAAAACGTAAGCATTCATCCCATTACGATTCCAGACGTACCCTAGCCGTCCAGAAGCCTCCCAAATCGTTCTCCAAGTTCATAGAACACATCAGATCGGTTCCTAATCGATTTCTGACGTTGATTTCAATTCTTGATTGATTCATCGTGTGTTCTCACTGATTGGATCGCCAATCAAATAGGATTCCGCACTATTTGAGTTGGTTTAACACGCAATCACTCGGTATTTCGTTCAAATACCAGGTCCTTACAAAATGGCTGATAGATGGTCCATTAATCCAAAGCACAACATCTGTGCTCACTTGGATCATACTACTCGGAACGGGGCCGAGTTCACCGAGATTATAGCTTTCCTTAGACGTTCCCGGATCCATAAGGCTATATCTACTCCTTGCACGCCCTACAGATCACTACACCAGGCATTCTGGGAGAATGCCTCTGTGGATCGTTCTCGTGAGCCCTACAGTATTCGGAGCTCTATTCTGGGTCATGATATCGAGGTCACTGCTGCTGATATCCAGAGAGTTCTAGAGTTTGGAGATGATACGGATCACCCTACCAGATTACATCCACTGACTGTCCGAGGATGCTTTCTGAGGATCAAGTACGCTGGGGACATAAACTCAGGTGTGCTCAACAAGAGCAACCTGTGCCCCCAGTACAAGTACTTAGCTCATGTAATCCTTAAGTGCATTGCTTCACGGAGGGGTGGGTTCGACGACCTATCAGACCAGATTCAAAATGCCTACGTGGCACTGGTGCTGAACCACCCCTTCAGCTTTTCTAGTATGATTTTCTCTTACCTGCTAGAGAACTTGGAGGCTAAAGGGAAGGAGGGGTTTTGTATGTACCCCAGGTTTTTACAGCTGATCTTCAACGACAAGCTACCACATCTTCCCAAAGAGAGTCATGATGCGGTGGCACTGGAGATCATGGATGACACGACTCTAGGTCGGATGAGGGTGTATAGGGGCAAGCAGGTGAAGCCCCAGGTCAAGAGGTTGATTGGCCACCTGGCCAACGAGAGATATGCGGCACCGGGGAGACGCAAATGGCATCATGAGGATAGTGATTCTGATGATGAGAGGTTACTGCTCCCTGAGCATGATTCTGACGATGATGATAGTGGGGACGCTGGGGAGGATATGCCTACTCCACCAAGAGGCACTGTGTCTGATGTTATACCTCTAGTGTCTGCCCCAGCTGGAGAAGTTGCCGAGTCAGCAGAATTTCATCAGGATTTTGTTCCTGGTGCGGAGGAGGAGGAGGAGTCGGATGAGGAGCCCCTAACGCGAACTGTGGGAAGCAAAGTTGTTCCCACAGAACATGGGCTAAGGGTGGTTGGTGAACGCCCAAGAGACTCAGGGGAGACAGCTACTGATCCGAGCTATGCGCCGGGTTCAGCTAGTAGGGTAGTAGGGGGAGCATCCACCTCAACGGGGACGAGGAGGAAGAGGATGGCTCAGCCCCATGGCCAGAAGAAGAAGCGTCGGTTGACCTTCGTTACCACCACACCTCCACTGCTACCACCACCACTACCACTTCCACAGCCACACCATCCACCACCACAGCCACCACATCCACCACAGCTACCACAGCCACCACCATACCTCCCACCACAGTACAGATTCCATCCACCACCATATCCTTTACTCCCACATCACCTCCACCATTTCACAGACCTATCTTCACTACAGCCACTACCACCACCACTACCCACCAAGCTGGACCCTCAGCCCATCCCTCTCATACTTATGGATCACCTCTACCTCCAATCGGGGTAGAGGAACAGCTGTCTGCGCTCAACAGAATGGTGATGCGCTTACTTGCTGCAAATGAGGAGAAGGCGGCCCAGATCCGCCAGCTTGCTGACCTGACTGCTGCACAATCTCACCAGATTGCAGAGCAGGCTCGAGTTATAGAGGAGCAGGCCCAACAGATGGCTGCTCAGAGCACTGAGATAGCCCAACTCCAAGCACATAGTGTCACATCAAGCAAAAAGATAGAGGAGTTGGAGGAGGCGAAGAAGACAATCATGTTAAAGCTCAAGGGATATAAGGAGGAGCCCTTGAAGATCAAGGAGGGGAATGGAGATGATGGTGTGAGATGATGGTGATGATGATGATGAAGATGATGATGAGGTTGATGAGGATGATACAAAGGAGGATGAGGAAACCGAAGGTGAAAGGACAGAGGAGAAGGAGGATGATGATGATGCAGAAGGAGGGGATGCAGCTGCATCGGCCTATGCTTCAAGTCAAGAGAGGAGGTCAAAGATTAGACAAGACCAATCAGCCTCTACCTCTGCTCCTCCAAGTGATGAGCCGATGATACAAGACAAAAGTAAAGATTAGATGTTTATGTATTTATTTACTTTTGTATTTGAATCATGTATTAAAAACTATGTATTGAATGTTTATATTAAGTTAATGCATTTCTGTTTGATTAATTACTAATGATTTATGTGTTGAATGTTTAAATCAAACAGATCCAAATTACCAAAGGGATGAGTTTGATGTTGCTCCCCTTCAGCAGGTCAAGACTCAGCTAACAATGATTCTTGATCTGCAAGGGATCGTAAGGAGGTCAGTGAGTTATACCCCTGAAGAAGGGGAAATAATTCATGACCTATCAAACGAGCAACTCGCAGAGATTTTCAAGCTCAATCCAGATGAGATAGTGAAAGATGCTCCGACATGCAATTCGACTAGTAACGAAGAGCTCAACGATGTTGATGAAGTCGAGATCGAAGACGTCACTGCTGAGGATTACCCTCAGTACGCTGACAATGAGGGTAATGTGGTCCCCAATCTGGGTGAATCCCTCGTCAGCGATACTTTTGAGGTGTTGAACAAGATGGAGCAAGAAACAGAGAAAGCAGAAGGAACAGCCCAAGCCTCAAATGATGATATCAACATTCGAAAGGCTGAGTGGGCTGCATGTTTTGAAGAAGTTAAAGCCCAACGTGCTGCACCGAAGAAGGATGCCTACACCAAACTATATAGAGTCAAGAAACATCACAAGGTGTCAGGCAAGATCATAGCATGGGCGTATTTTGAGGATCTTAATGTTTATGCAGTTAAGAGGGAACAGGGCATAGAGTACTTCAGATTCCCACATGATCTGAAGACTCTACCAGGTTTTGAGCTCAACCAGCTGGCCAGACTAAAGCTTTTGTATGCTGACCCGAGGAAGATGTCAGGGTGGTTCGAGGCTGCCCTAAAGAAGGAGTACCACACCAGATGGGTTAACTTCAGACCCCAACAGCCTACTAGGTATATCAGAAGGTCTGAGGTTGATGCCATTACTGGCAAGCCCAAGATAGTGTTGAAGTGGAGTCCTCCGCGCACAATGTCGAGAATCCCACTCAGGGAAATGCCACAGGACTTCACTCCACACTTTAAGTGGTGGTACTGTGATTGGAGAACAGCAGAAGCGGTCATAGTCCTAAGCAAAGAGGGCCAAATGGATACGATCAGGGTATTCGACCCGATGTGGCTTACTAACTTGTCGGCTAATGATGTCTATACGCTATACAAGTGGCCACTGTTCTATGACACGCAAAATATTGTACAAGCCCTCCAGTTCCAGAACGTTATACGACTCTGCTTCGCGTTTGAGATTCACGCAGGAGTCACAAAAGAGGAGAAGTACAAGAAATACAAGGAGGTTATGCAGAAAACAAGAGAATAGAGAGATCTAGGTCCAAGGGGGAGTTTGTTGATGCATGTATGTCCCTAGATCAGGATATGAAATGTAATAGATCTTGTTTGTCTGATTATGATGTAATGTGAAATGATTAATGAAATGATATGGAGTGTTTATGATGTGTAATGTCTAATATTTCATTAATGAGTCGATATTGAATTGGTTAATTAGGTTTGTGATTGTTTGAATGGTTACACATAATGTTATATATATTAATACATTCAAACTTAACTTAATGAAGTTCTCATGCGAATGGCCCATGCGAATGGACCACACGCATGAATAACTTCATACGATTGACTCAGTCGCACGACTGAACCAGGAGACTGGATCAGTCGTATGATTGACACATAAGATTGGCTCAGTCGCACAACTGAACACTCAGTCGTGCGGATGAATCAACCGCATGGTTCAATCGCACGACTGAACCATACTTATGGTCCAGTCGCCCGAATGAACAATACTAACCTATAAATACAACCCAATTCGTGGAAAAACGAAAGCATTGATACCATTACGACTCCAGACGTACCCTAGCCGTCTAGAAGCCTCCCAAATCGTTCTCCAAGTTCACAGAACACATTAGATCGATTCCCAATCGACTTCTAATGTTAGATTCAATTCTTGATTGATTCTTCGTGTGTTCTCACTGATTGGATCGCCAATCAAATAGGATTCTGCACTATTTGATCTGGTTTACACGCTAATCACTAGGTATTTCGTTCAAATACCAGGTCCTAACAGTTGGTGACAAGGTTATGCTCAAGGTATCTCCTTGGAAAGGGATCATCAGGTTTCGGAAACAGGGAAAGTTAAGCCCAAGGTTCATAGGGCCATTCCGTATTGTCGCGAGGGTAGGGGAAGTGGCCTACAGATTAGAACTACCCGATGAGTTGAGTGGAATTCACCCTATGTTCCATGTATCTCATCTCAGAAAATGTCTGGCAGATAATGATGCAGTTGTACCATTAGAAGACATTGAAGTCGATGAACGACTGAATTATGTAGAGCAGCCGGTGGCCATCCTTGAATGGAAAGAGAAACGCTTAAGGAATAAAGTGGTTCCATTGGTACGAGTACAGTGGAGACACAGAAAGGGATCAGAATCTACGTGGGAGACCGAGGAGGAAATGAGGCAATGTTATCCTCAATTGTTTGATGACTGACAGGATTTGAGGACGAAACCTAAATAAGTGGGGAGACTTGTAACACCCCGAAAAGTCAAAAAGAGTCATCAAGGATAATGGGCTTATTTATTGGGTATTTAATAAAGGAAGAAAATGGGTTATGGGCTAAATTAGGACCCCACTGTCAGGGGTTGCCGCCCCCGAACCCCCGCTGTCTCGCGGCGGGTCGGTTATGTTTTTATGATGGCATGTACTTGATATGTTATGTTGATTATCTGTAAAGTATTATATATTAAAGTGGAAGATGATATTAATAAAAAGTGAAACTTATTGAATGTTACCCCCGAGCCCATTTGATGATGAAAAGTCTTGCAAACTCTATGATCGACTTCACTTACGTGAGTCTGATGTATGACGATTGATCCGTATTCATAGGCGGGCTATGTGCCTTGTAGTGTGGATCAACTATCGGGGGTTAGCTACCATGATGATGTGTATCGACAGGGATTGACATTCGTTGTCGATCAACATGGAGCTCTGCAGAACCGGTGAAGGGTGGTCACTTACAACATAACAACACAAAGAGGAGATTAACCAAACTTAATCAAACAGTAAACTGGATTAACCACAATAATGATACTAAGAAAACAAGTAATGAGTAAGAGACAGAACAAGAGAACACAAGAGATTGGGTTTCATGGATGCAGTATATTGCTTTCTCAAGTTCTATTACAAGTGTTACAAAGCATAAAGAAAGATACTAGAACATGGAATACTTATACTACAACCTACAACCGGCTATACTTTGAAAGCCAGCTGGATACAATTTACTAGACACAAACAAAATCAATTGTAGAATCAAAAGGCATATCTGCCTTTTGACTTGTGACTATGACATACCATAGCTCACATCCTAATATATTACAAAAAGGATAAAAGTACATAAAGTAGAAAGCATGGACTCAAGACCTCAATGTACAGTTACCAAAAGTATGGACCTTTCACCAACTCATGTAAGTTGGTGACTTTACAGAGTTGCAGCGGAAAGGTGGTCCAGCCTTATGGTAAAGTACATCGGATAAAGGCATATCTCTAAAAGTCTTTGGAAGAAATCTGTCTTCACTATTTGGCTTTGGAAGACTTTGTCTCTGAAGCTTAGGAAGACTTCACTTTTGGCTTCGGAAGATATTGGTCTTGGCTTCGGAAGATTTTAAACTTAGAATATTTCTAGTGCATGGTGTAAAACTTCCAAAGCAATTCTACTTCAGTTCTTTAGTGCATTGCTTGCAGAGAGACTTTGGATGTTTTGGTTTCATCAGACTTATAGGAATCCTTACAAACTCCCCCAAGGCTGATGCTACCAAAACATTTAGAAGATCTTTAGATGTTAGTAGTCTTCAGCACAATGATGACCATACCCTTCTTCATTAGATGGTCAGGATCATTCATACTTTCATAGTATCTTCTCATCTCAAAAAGATCATGCAGAGGTAAGTTGATTACGTCTTGCCATGTATAGACATTCTCAACACCTTGATCTTTGATTACATGCCATCTTTCTGGATTGGTAGAGAAGGTCTAGGATAAGATGTGTGTCTCAGCTGTAAGAGGAGCCACTTGTATTGGAGTTTATTGGGCTGCCTCTTCATGCACTTCCTCAGGTTGATCTGACTCAGCCTGAGGTGTAGAGATAGATGATTTAGGCTTCTTCTTCTTAGACTTTGGTTTAGAAGCCATCCTCTTCTTCCTCTTAGAGGACTTTAACTGAGAAGACTGGTCTACAGCACCTTGTTGATCATCCTTGTCTTTCTCAGTTGGGTGTCCTCCCTCACAGGTTCAGAAGGAGAGGGAGTTTGACCCTTCTGTGGATCAGAAGATGAAGCTTGCTGAGGCTTAGCAGGAGGTCCGGGTTGTGTTGTCTCAGGTTGTTCAACCTTAACCTCCACTTCAGGTGGGACTTGACTTGGAAGAGAGTATAAGTCAATCAGCTCTCCGCTCTTGATCTTCTGCTTGATTACCCTGATATGCTCATCCATTATGGATAGAGACATAGGGCCAAGTCTCCTTCCGGAGAATCCATATAGCTTCAAGAAGCTCATCATCCTTTGTCTGTCAGCAGACTTATTCATACTCTTTTGGATGATGGCTCTTGATTTTGCAGCCTCTTCCCTCATCTTTCTCTTTGTAGCTTTTTGTTCTTTGAGCACTTGAAGTTCAAGCTGTTTGAGATACTCAAACTCAATATACTCAAAGGACAAGGGAAGAAGTGCAGATGCCTGGTAGAGACCTGTGGCACTCAGGTAGTTGATCATGTTTTGTCTGTCTGTTTCTTTGTCTACTTGAGGTTCTTGTGTTGAAGCCATAGTCTCTTGCACATGACTTTCTTGAAATGGGGAGAGAGTAGGAGCATGCTTGTAGAGTCTTTTCTATCTCTTCTCCTCTTTGAATTGGAGAAGTAACTTTGCATCCTCTTTTTCTTTCATCTCTCTTGACATTTCCATGTCAGCCAGTTCATTTAGTTGCTCTAAGGGGAGAGAAATAATCTCATCTATGTCATAGTTCCTGGTCTGCAGGTAAGTAATCCTGACTGCCCTCAACTCATCATCTTGAGTATTTGGTCTGGTGGCAGCCCTGATTGCAGCTTGCATAAAACCTGAAGACCCAGAGGAACTTTCTTCCCTTAGCTTCCTCTTCCTCTCTCTCTCCTCCTCCTCAATTTTCTCAGGAGTCAAAATCCTTTTCTCTTTGTCACCCACAGACTTTTGTGACTCAGGGTGGATAGAGGTTTGGCCTTCATTGCTTGGTGTAGCATCCATGCTCTGGCCAGAGAGAGGTTGTGAGACACCTTCACCAGCAGGTGTTTCACTGAGGGAATGAATTTCTGAAGCAGTTGTTGGTGTGACAGGGATCTCAGGCTCTATCACTGGGCCTTCAGCCAAGGTTTTCCCTTTGAAGCTAATCTCAGGGTCTGCCTCGGCATCCAGTTGACCAATGACATTACCTGATTCCCTTTGTCTCCTTCTTAGGCTGAACTCTCCAGTAATTTTGTCTTGAATTCTGAGTGCCAACCTGTCAGCTTGTCTTGATTTGCTTGGATTGACAAGTGGCATTTTGACCAGATCAAGACCTTTATAGTAGTTCAAGGTTTGAAAATCAAATACTTCTTGTTGCCCTTGAACTCTGTGAAGAATAAGGGCTCTTCTATCAGCATCATACCTCCACCCAATGATGTAGTTTGAAGTTCATTGAGGTGGGGATGACATAGCCCTTGGTATACCTTCCTCAAAGAGACTCCTGATGATAGAGTCTATAGAGTCCACATTAATGTGAACTTGAGGAAGTTGCTGAGTATGCACAATTGCAAGTGAGGATGGTGAGTCCTCAATGTTCAAACTCTATGAAGAACTCCCAGGTTCTGTGTCTGTGATGACTTTCTCCTCCTTTTTGGTAGCATCACCCTCTTGCATAGGTGAGCTAGAGGTTAGATCAACCACATTCACAGGTTCTTGTGTTCCTGGTTGAACTCTTCTTAAAGGTCTCCCAGCTAGTTTTTCCCTGAGATAAGATATCTCAAGTTGCTGATCATTGACCCTGTTTTGAAGGGTAGTCACCTGAGATTCAAGGTGACTAACCTTAGAGACCAAATAGGAGCATGTTTTTGACAGTTTTTGCACCTTTAGTCTCAGATTCCCCTCTTCTTCATCAGAAGAATCATTGGGGGATGAGATGATTGGACCAAAGTCCTCTCTCTCACCACCAGCTTCAGGTTCTTGGCTGCTGGATTTCCTCTGCTCATTGACATTCTCAGTTGAGATGTCAATGGGCTGAGTTGCCATGGTTGAGGTCTTAATAATGTAATCACTTGCAAAAGTGAGAGCCTCTTCCATATGGATATCCTGAACAGGTTCAGAAGTATCCACCTCAGTTATAGGTGACTGATGTGGGCTAGACTGAGGAGACTCAGGAGTACTCATCTCTCTTTGAGTAGGGGAAGAGAAGAGAGACTCATGGTGCTCACTGAAACCTAAGTCTTCATTAGTATAGAATGAAAGGTTGGGAATGGGTTGATTTAGATCTAAAGGCTGGGGATGGTAACTGTCCCTTGAAGGTTGTTCACTTGAGTGTTGAGACTCAGAGTGAAGGCTTAAGGTAGTTGGGCTTGTGAGCTCATTAGGGTGAGCATGAGGAACCTTAGCCTTGATAGTTGAAGAGATGGGAGTGGTTTGCTCCTCAGGGGAAGTGGGAGCTTTAGTGTCCACTTCCTCCTGTAAAGGTGAGTATATGGGGACCTTCACAGACTCAATAGCTTGAGCACGGGTTCGTTTGGATTTTCTTTGGTAGGTGAGGGTTACTTGAGGCCTTTTTAGTCGTAGAGAGGTAGAAGGTGTGGGTTCAACACTAGCTTGTGTTGCTAGGTTGTCACCTTGAGCAATGAGCTCTAACATTTTGGGGACAAGGGTTGTTTCTACCCCTGAGAAGCCTACAGTTGGCTTCTTCATGATTTTAAAGATGTCGGGCTTCATCTGTCCCAATTTAAGAATATTATCTGTTTCTCTCAACTGTGAGCCCAGTTCACATTTGAGAATGTGTTGAACATATCTAGGAAACATATAATACTCTAAGGAGTCCAAGTTAGAAAGCAAATTGGTATAGACAAATTGAGAGTACCTGAACTTGACCCCTTGAACCATTCCATGCACTATGAAGGAGAGATCCTCCGGAATCTGGTCCCACCCTCCATGCTTGTTTGACAAGCTGTGGATAACCACATGGAGTAGATATTTCCACTAGGATGAGACCTTCCCTTTCCTGAAGGTCTTTACAGAGAAATCTCCCTCATAGCCCATCTGCTCAAAGGAATGATTGACAGCTTTCTTTGGGAAGGACAACTCACCTTCTTCATCATCCAGCTGCAAATGAGTGTTGATGATGGCCGGAGTGATGAAGATTGTCCTCCCTTGCACTGTGGCAGACAGTGCCTTCTCCCCATCCATGTTGACCTCTTGGCAGGTCTTCTAAAATTCAAGCAGATGATCCTCATATAGAGTAGGATCAATGGTTAGGGAGGTGAAGTAATTTGATAAAGCTAAGAACTGGCAAATCTTTGAGAAACTATCATCTTTCTCAGAGCTTAACAGAGCAACCTGGTTGTGTTGCCTGTGAAGTTGCATGGAGAAATCTGGGTTTTTATGCAGTTAAGGTTGGCCATTTGAGAAGCTTAAGGATGAAGAAATGTGAAAAGCAAAGGCGGTTTGGGAATTAGGTTTGAGGGATAGAAGAATTGAAGAAGATAGTGAGGGAGAGGGGGAACCGTTGGGTATCTATGTGAAAAGGATTTGAACCAAAGTTAATGAAAGAGGATAAACTTTGAAATCCGAATGTCGGTCCCACCTCTGACAAAGTAGTTTACTTTTGCTCAAAAAGTAGTTTTATTGGCATTCGAAAAGCTTCCGAAGGTAAATTATCTTCGGAAGTTTTTAGTGAAAAAGCTTCCGAAGCTAAAATGACTTCGGAAGATTTTCCTGAGAATCTTGAAAATTTTGCTTCGGAAGAGAACTAAACACTTGAATGCTTTGTATATAAAACAACAAAGCTTCCGAGAGTTAATTTTGCTTCGGAAGGAAAAAGTCCTTAAAAACAAATAAGTGTCTGAGACAAGTATTTAAGCTTCGGAAGATAGATTGAGACTTCTTCCGAAGGTAGAATTTCTTAGATAGTTATTTATTTTGAAGACAGGACTTTCTTCCGAAGGTAAAAATATATCTTCCGAAGGATCAGAAAATTTTCAAGAATCTAAGGAAAGTCTTCAAAAAGGATTTGATATCCAAAGAAAACATGAGCTTATGAAAGTGATGAACTAGACAACTTAAGACACACATATTTTAAGAAATAATTAGAATTAGTTTTAAGAAAAGATCTACTCAAAGTTGATCATCCCAATAGCTGATATTAGATATTTAAATCTCTGTTCATCAAAAGCTTTTGTAAACAGATCAGCATATTGTTCATCTGTATGAACTTTGACTAGTTTAATTAATCCCTTTTCATAGTTCTCTCTTATTAGATGATACCTGATAGTGATGTGTTTGAGTGCTGCACAGGGTTCTCAGTGATAGAGATAGCACTATTGTTGTCTATGTGGATAGGAGTCTCCTTGAAGTTAAATCCATAGTCCAGCATCTGATTTTGAATCCAAAGCACTTGAGCACAGCAACTTGCAGCAGCAATGTTGTTAGGTCTAGAATCAGTAGATCTAGTTCATTATGTATAGGCTTAGTACTTGAATTAATATCTGTAATGAATATTTGTAATTTATTATTGTGTATGCATTAAATATATAGGTTAACCTATTTATGTGTGCGTTGATTTATGTATGGTTGCAGGTACAAACATTATACTTGGTCAATTTATGAAATTGACCAAGTGTAAGAAACATCTACGGATGAACATTTTGTTCTTCCGTAGATTAATTTCTTGCAAGTATTCTTACATCCAAAGATCTTATGCGGATGAACAACCAGAAAAGAAGTGTCCTTCGGAAGAACAAGTTTCCTTCGGAAGAACAAGACTCCTTCGGAAGAACAAATCATCTATGGAAGAACACATCATCTACGGAAGAACAAATTCCTGCTGAAGACACTGTTCATGCGGAGTCCAAACACTTGTATAATACAAGTGTTACAAGTCAACAAGTCAACAAGGCAGTTATGCGAATCCCGAGAAATCCGATGATTCCTTAACTGAAACAAATCAAATCCCAAGAGATCCGGTGTTTCCTATAACTGAAACATCACTGTCTATATACATGGATCCTAGGTTTTGATTCAAGTACGATTGTGTTAGACGATTGATTGATCGACAACAGCAATAGCAATACGACAATCACTTCAAAGTCTCTCAATCAAACCCTAGCAGCCATCACATCATAGCATACTTTAATATCATTCATTCATTATATTTGTAATCATTAACATGTTCTAATGAAATACTGATTAATCATTAATTGTGTTTTGTTACGTGTGTTCTTGATCATTTATTGATATTTAAAGTTGTTTAAAACAATTAAACCAAATCAACGTTGATTCCGCAAACGTTGACTTGACATCAACCGACACTGATAATTCCTGTTGACGATCCTTGGATTCACAGGTGGTATCAGAGCCAGGTTCTCATTGATTTAGATCGATTGATCTATCAGTGTTAGTTATGTTTAATTGAGTTTTATTGCGTAGATTTGTGTGTTCTTTCTCATTAGATCTACGACTGTCGTTTAACTGCAATCGTTTTAATTAAATTGTTTCTATATTCAAATCAATTGAATAGCAGATCTTGTTAATTATTCTCATCAATTAACATCATGAGCAACTTTGATGGATCATCTTACCAACCTCCGAAGTTGGAAACAAAAGCAGACTTCAAGTCATGGAAAATCAAGTTCAGGAATCATGTAAACTATACTGATTCTGACTTATGGGTATCCATTACTGAAGGTCCTTATATTCCACCCACTCATGGGCCGGATTATAATGACAAAAATCAACCAATCAGTACCAAAGATCTATCACGTGATGATGTCAAAAAGGTTAAAGTTGATATAAAAGCATACAGTTTGCTTAGTATGGCTTTACCTGAAGAGATATTGATCAGGTGTGAGAACTATAAAACAGCACACTCCTTATGGAAGATACTTCTCACTCTCTGCGAAGGGAGTGATGAGATAAGAAGCATAAGGAGAGACACACTCAGGTCACAATATGAAACATTTCATCATATTAAGGGTGAATCAATTCCTCAACAACTCCATAGATTCATGCACTTGGTAACTGAGATGAATATTCTGGAGTTGAAGAATACAAGTGAGGAATTAAACAAGAAAATGCTCCACACTTTGCCAGAAAGTTGGAAGCATACTGTATCCATGTTCAAGAACACTATAGATCTGAAATCAACTGGTCTAGATACTCTGGTTGCAAAAGTGGAAGCTCTTGAAATGGACGAAAAATCAAGAAACAAGAGTGTGAGAACTCATGTCTCACCCTATCACTTCAAAGAAACAAATAATGTTGGAAGTGCATTTATTTCAAACAATGAAAGTGATAACTCTTGTGCTAGGAGTGATGATGAGGAGGAAGTTAGCTTTTATGCTTCTAAACCCTCAAAGAAATCATCTCAAGATAAGAATCAAAAGAATAAAGGAAGAACTACTGATAGACAAGATACTACTGCAGCAACAGCTAAGTCTTCACATTCAGCCAATCAGTCATAACCAATAACTGTGATATTGGACTCTGAAGAACAAAGAGCAGCCTTTGCAGCGTTTAGTTCCAGTTTTCAAGCCTATCTGGGAAGCTCTCTAACTTCAGCAAATATCTGCCAACAAGACTTATAAGAACTGCCTCCTGATGTAGTGGAAGAAATGGATCTACAATGGCAGATGGCCATGATTGCTTATAGAGCAAAGCAATATCTCAGGAGAAATAAGAACTTGGCTTCAGCAAGCAAAACATCAAAGATTGGCGTTGACAAATCAAAAGTAAGATGCTACAAATGCAATCTCTATGGACATTTCTCAAGAGAATGCAATCAACAGTCATATCCAGAGATAAGACAACATCAGCAGCATCAGCTGTTGGATCCTTTATGCCCAAGACACATAGAACATTGATGTGGTTAGTACGTTATGATCCAAGTCGGGTCATACCCAATAACAAGCTTAGCAAACACCAATTAATATTTAATTGATGATATGATCATGCAATTAAATAAATACACCAATTTAGAAAATGGGTTTTCTAAATAAGTTGCATATGAGATTGAACAACTTATATGGATATTTTGTTCATGGACATTATTTGTAATGTTGTTTAATTTAGTTAAATAACATCAAATAATAAAAGTGTGTGTATGTTATATAATTAAAAGGTTAATTATATATATGTATCTTTATTAATCTTTAGTTTGACAAAAGATTAATATACAAGGACCATTTTGGAAAAATCACAAGATTAAAACAACCCTAAAGGGTGTTCGGCCGCCCCCCTTAGTGCAGCCCCCATCCTTTTGTTTTGTGTTGTTTTCTCTTGGGTTCTTGGCTCTCTTAGAAGATACACACTCCATTTTCAGATCTCTCTCACTCTCTTATATGCAAAAGGGTCACAAGAACATGATCTTTCTTTTGGAAGAAAGATATCATGGCTGGAACAAACTTCTAACATCCTTGTTGATGTTCACGGCTGGAATAGAGGTTCCAGCAGCCTTCTTGATCCGATTTGGTGTTCAAATCCTAGCAAAGATGGTGTTTTCTTAGAGGCTTGTGGGTATGGACACTTGAGGACATCTACTTTGGTGTTTTGGCCATTCAAGAGCAGCCTTTTCTTCACCCAAATCACGTTTTTAGCAGCCCTTATGGAAGGTGTTTCATTCACGTTTTCAGTAGCCTACAAAGGTAGTTTGTTGATGTTTGTTTGGTTGTTTCCTTCTCTTGATAGCTAGTTCAAACACATATGATTGATCCTCATGTTTTGGGTTTGTTGAAACAAAGTTATGAACTTTTAATTTTCAGATTACAACATGTTATTAATCTATTATTCCGCTGCGTTTTTCTAAGTTTAAATGGTTAAACTAGTTTGTTAAAGGTACAACAAACCCAACATTGGCATCTAGAGCCGGATATGTGGATGAATAGCTTCATTTGTCCTTGTAAAATTGGTTTTATAGGACTTTAACAACCTAATAGGGGCTGTTTTGTGATGATATGATGATACCCCAACCTTTCAAGGTTATATCTTGCATCTTATGATTAAATCTTGAAAGGATGACATCAAATGGTTGATTGTGTTGTTTGGACATAACCTAAATGTTTTGGTTCATGTTGGCCAGAACTTTAAGGTTATAAAAGGGGTTCATTTTGTTCTTGAAATGATGTATATGGATATATATTTTAGTGCATAACATAGCCTTGACCATGTGTGTTTTGGATTTGGTTGTTTGTGATTTTGTCATGTTGGTTGTATTCATTCAAAGGGTTGTAATATTATTCTTTTGTGTTTGTGTTTGGGTTGTAATTTATTTATTCATTTGGTTATGTAATAAATAGAATAGATGCATTTCTTTTATTAGAAAATTGTATTAGGATATGATTTTGTAAAAGAAGATGCACAAGAAGAAGACCCAAAAGGAAGGACACAAAAGACATGGACACTTGAAGCATTTGGATGTGGAATCAAGTGGGAGTTCATGGACACATATGATGTGTCATTGTTAACCCTTAGGAATGACCTTATGACAACACTTGTGATGGCAAACAAGTGTAGTCAACTTAGTGGCTATGGTTATGCACATATGTTTGTATGATTATGCTTGTTTGGTTGTTTGTTGTATGATTGTTGTTTGATATTTGGATATGCAAAACAAACTCATTAGCAAACTTAACAAGCTAGAAATTTATGGTTTCTAATCATTAAGTGGTTAATAAAAGGTTATTAAAAGGATTAATGATTTAATAAAAGAGGTTTTATTAAAAATAAACCATAGGGTACCATGTATTTGAAAGCATGCGAATACAAGGTACATAGAGTTTTCATAACTAGAATTAATGGGAACTTAAATCCCTTTGGTAACAAGTCTAACACCATCCTTTTACACGACACTCGAATCTCTTGGGAACTATTTGTGGGATAAAGGTCACCTAACCACTTGTAGGGAACTTGTATCTTTGAGGTGAGTCTAACGTACTTGTGGGATAAAGGTCACCTAACTGCTTGTATGTGAAAACTCACACGTGTGTGTAAGTAGGACGACTTGAATTGGAAACCATGTGATTAGGGTCACCGAAGCATGGCGTACAATGGTGTTGATGGGATTAAACATGCCGACTAAACATATGATGTTTAACCGATCCCATAAGACTAGAAGTTGCAATAGGTTGCAATTGTCAACTGTTGACTACCTTGTTAATTTAAATAATGGGATAAAGGTCACCTAACCATCATTTAAATGTAACGTTGGTTCTAGATTTTAATTATTAATTGTCTATGAGACATGTAAAGGGTATTAATAGTTAAAATGCAATTTTTCAGAAATACTAAAATGAACATTGTAATTTTGTAATAATGGCCGCAACCATGATGCTACTACCCCGACCGTCCCTACCCTATCACCGAGAACCATCTTAAAAGGGGATCGTCTTAACCATAATAAACTTATGGACTCAATTTTGAAATTTGAGAATCGTTCTCAAAAATGAGTAAAAGCCTATGTCCTTGACGATCCCATACCTCACCAACCAACGCTGTTGATGTTAAGGCCTTTTGACGATTGGCTTAGGCACACTAAGGATTCTGTGCAAGTATCCTACCTCATGTTGGGAATATGATTCCCGAACTCCAAAAGGGTTTGGAGCATCATGGGGCACATGACATGATAATCTAGTTGAAGGAAATGTTCCTTCAACAAACTCTAGTAGATTGCTACGAAACGGTTCGAGCATTTTATACATGTCACATGGAAGAAACCCAATCGATATCATCTTATATATTCTTAAGATGAAAAGCCACATTGATAGCCTCAAGATGCTTAACTGTCCTGTCTCAAAGTAGTTGGCCAAGGATTTGATCCTTGATTGCCCAACTAAAGGTTTGAGACATTCATAATAAACTGTAATATGAATGGGTAGGACAAGAGCATTGGTGAAATTCACGCAAAGCTCAAAGCAACCGAGGCAGGGATGGATAGAGAGATTCTACCTATTCTCTCGATCAATGAGAAAGGCTATAATAAATGGCCAATCCCGATCCTAAGGCAATTATTGCCAAAGGAAAGGAATACATCAAAGCAAAGGTTAATGCGAAACCTCGAAAAGCCTAAGCTTATGAAGCCTAAGGTAACGAAGAACGTTCCATGCTTTGAGTATGGAGAGATAGGACAATGAAAAGGAATTGTTCCTCCTATCTCAAGGAGTTGAAAGACAAGAGGGATGTTGAGCAAACCTCAAATACAATTTCCATGATTCACACATTGTATTAAATGTCATTTCTTCAAACACATGGGTATTGGATACCGGATGTGAAACTTATTCTTGCAATTGTTGCAAAGGGGTTCAAAAGAAATGTGCGCTTCAAGGAAGGAAACTCTATTTTGAGACTTTCAAATTGTTTGGAAGTTGTTCTCAAAACCTTTTGTACGCATCTAGTTTGACTAGAAACATAATTAACGTTTCCTATTAAAACAATGTGATCATGATTTAAAGTTTGTAAATAATGGTATTAAGTTTTATGGATGATTTATTTCATTTTAAGGACATACCTTTTAATGATATCCATGAATTGGTTCATGATAATTCGTCCTACAATGACTTATTATACACATTAAGCACAAAGAAACTTAAAATGGGTTTAAGTTATTATTATCTTTGACATTATCGTATTAGTCACATAAACAATAATTGGATTCAAACACTTCAAAAGAATGGTCTTTTGGAAACAACTGAAAATGTTTCATTTGATAAGTGTGAACCAAAAGACTTACTAGGAATGATACATTTGGATGTATGTAGTCCTTTTAAGACAATGACAAAGATTGGTGAAAGATACTTCATTATTTTACCGACGATTACATTCGCTATTATTGTGTGCACTTGATGACACATAAGTATGAAGCTTTTGAAATGTTCAAAATCTTCAATAATGAAGTAGAATATCAACTCCAAATAACTATCTGTGTTCTTCATTCTGACAAAGAAGAAACTGAACCTTATTTGGATATGGTTCAATTTATTATGGCTATGAGCTTACCATCTTTATCATTTTGGGTTTTCGCATTGCTCTCTAAGGCTCATATTATGAATATGACCCGGACAAAGAAAGTGTATATAAGTTGAGAATCCACAGAGACTGTATGGAATACTGTTTCTTTGACTCAACAGAGCAAAAGTATTTATTGCTCGAAAGGCTAAGTTCTTGGAAACCGAGTTCTTTATGGAAGGAATGACGTATAGAACTGTGGAACTTGATAAGAATCAAAATCCACAAGCCGGTACACTTTTGGTTGACACTAGCTACCAACAAGAGGTTGTTGATGATAATCAAGAGGTTGATAAATATACACAAAAACGTTCACAAATCTGGTAGAGTTAGTATTCCATCTAAGTGATATGTATATTCAAAGAATGGATACTATGTGGTTGACCCCTGTAGGCTAACCATATACCAAGATGTTATGTCCAATTTGGATTGGACAAATGGCTAGAAGCCATGAACGTAAGGATGCAATCCATTTATAACAACCAAGTTTGGGAATTGGTTGACCCTCCACTTAACTCCAAATCGGTTGGATACAAGTGAGTTTTCAAGATGAAAACAGATATGCATGGATACTTGAATACTTATAAGTTAAAGACTTATAGCATAAGGTTTCCATCAAACTCAATTGGTTGAATATGATGAAACTCTTGCGCCCGTGGCAATGCTAAAGTCGATTAGGATATCATGTGCCATAACTGCATATTCTGAATATGAGTTTTGGCAAATGGATGTCAAAACCGCTTTTCTTAATGAACATCTCGAAGAGATTGTCCATTCAGTTCAGCATGATGGTTTTGTCGATCCATGACATCCTAATAATGTATATAAGTTAAAGTGATCAATCTATGGATTGAAACAAGCATCGAGAAGGTTGTGTATATATATAAAGGCTAGTGGGAGCATAATTGTATTCTTAGTGTTGTATGTTGATGACACACTACTATTTGGAAATAATATTCCAACCTTGGAAGGTGTTAAAACCTAGCTTGGAAGATGTTTTTCATATAAGATCTCGTTTAAGCCACCCATATTTTGGAATAAGGATCTATAAGGATAGATCGAGGTGGTTGATAGGGTTAAACCAAAGTGCATATATATTGATAAAATCTTGAAAAGGTTCAAGATGGAAAAACTCTTAGAAAGGTATGGTACCTATTCAAGGAGGGACAGTGTTGACTACGTCTCAATGTCCAAGCTCATAGGATGAGCAAAATCAAATGAATGATATCCCATACGCATCTGCTATAGGATCCATCATTTGTGTGATGATATGCACTAGACCGGACGAGTCATGCTTATTAAGTATGACAAAGTAGATACCAATAGAAATAACCATCGGATGGCTCTTAAAAGTATATTGAAATACCTTAGTAGGACTAAGGATTTGTTTCTAATATACGGATCTACTGAAAAGGAAGTCGTTGTAAAGGGTTACACGGATGCAGGCTTCCAAAACTGATCGAGATGATTTTCGATCACAATCGGGGTATACTTCCATTATGAATGGAGGAGAAGTGTCCTTGAAAGGTTCAAAGCAAGACACGGTAGCATTGTTCACTACAAAATCCGAATACATAGCCGCTTCATTGGCAGCTTGGGAAGCTGCATGGATAAATTTGTCCATTGCTTACCTAGGGGTGGTCTCTACCATTCAAGACCCCCTCGAAATCTTTGGTAATTACGTGGGGGATTGCTCAAATCAAGGAACCCCGTACTCATCAAAAGACTAAGCACCTTGAGCGGAGATTCAACATCATAAGGTATGGAGTTGAAAAGGGTAAAGATATGTATTCGTAAAGTTCATAAAGATCAAAACATTGCTGATCCACTAACGAAGCTCCTTGATGAGGGCAAAGTATGAGGGTCATACTTGTGCCTTAGGACTTCGATTTACTGGTGATTAGAATTGATCTGTTTAGCATATAAAACATGGAACAATTGTAATATTTAACTCTTTTATATATTTGAGTTATGTTCCCTTTTAGCATGTTTACATCCATGAATATTTCTTTATTCTAAATGTCCGTAGTCGGTCATATTTGTGGGAACAAATATGAATGTAAGACTATTATGAACTTGGATTGGTGGATATTCATAAGGCATGAATATAGAGCAATTGGTTGCTGCCAAGGTTCATAGATATTCGTGGGATACGAATATTGGACTGACCCGCGTCTCAAATCTTACTACATGGAATCTTATTGATTGATCATAAGTAAATTTGAGTAAAGGCGAATATCATTTGGTATCCTCTGACCTGAGATACATATTGGGTTTTGATATTCACCAAGTGTTATACCTTGAGCTAGTTCTTCGCTGATATGAAATAATGGTCAGTACATAAGGCTATGTTCAGATATGACATAAGGTGATTGTGAGAAACGTATGTAGTCAAGATGGGATTTGTTCCTCTTATTCGTTGAGAGTATGATGTCTAAGGCCTGATTAAGTTAAATCAACAAGGAATGATCATTCTGTGTCCTTGGATTTAACATGACATCTGTAACAAAAGGATAAATGATTGATTCACCTAAATCATTTCAAGTTTGGAACTTGAAAGGGGATGATGTTATTGAATGGCTTATAGTCATGCGTATTAAGGGTAGTAAACCGTTGTTAGGCGGTATTTACTGCTTGCATCAATCTTCTATGTATCTTGTGCAAGTGGGAGATTGTTGGATCCTTTATGCCCAAGACACATAGAACATTGATGTGGTTAGTACGTTATGATCCAAGTCGGGTCATACCCAATAACAAGCTTAGCAAACACCAATTAATATTTAATTGATGATATGATCATGCAATTAAATAAATACACCAATTTAGAAAATGGGTTTTCTAAATAAGTTGCATATGAGATTGAACAACTTATATGGATATTTTGTTCATGGACATTATTTGTAATGTTGTTTAATTTAGTTAAATAACATCAAATAATAAAAGTGTGTGTATGTTATATAATTAAAAGGTTAATTATATATATGTATCTTTATTAATCTTTAGTTTGACAAAAGATTAATATACAAGGACCATTTTGGAAAAATCACAAGATTAAAACAACCCTAAAGGGTGTTCGGCCGCCCCCCTTAGTGCAGCCCCCATCCTTTTGTTTTGTGTTGTTTTCTCTTGGGTTCTTGGCTCTCTTAGAAGATACACACTCCATTTTCAGATCTCTCTCACTCTCTTATATGCAAAAGGGTCACAAGAACATGATCTTTCTTTTGGAAGAAAGATATCATGGCTGGAACAAACTTCTAACATCCTTGTTGATGTTCACGGCTGGAATAGAGGTTCCAGCAGCCTTCTTGATCCGATTTGGTGTTCAAATCCTAGCAAAGATGGTGTTTTCTTAGAGGCTTGTGGGTATGGACACTTGAGGACATCTACTTTGGTGTTTTGGCCATTCAAGAGCAGCCTTTTCTTCACCCAAATCACGTTTTTAGCAGCCTTTAAGGAAGGTGTTTCATTCACGTTTTCAGCAGCCTACAAAGGTAGTTTGTTGATGTTTGTTTGGTTGTTTCCTTCTCTTGATAGCTAGTTCAAACACATATGATTGATCCTCATGTTTTGGGTTTGTTGAAACAAAGTTATGAACTTTTAATTTTCAGATTACAACATGTTATTAATCTATTATTCCGCTGCGTTTTTCTAAGTTTAAATGGTTAAACTAGTTTGTTAAAGGTACAACAAACCCAACATCAGCAACATCAGATTCAAGCTCATCAACAATCAACTTCTCAAAGACCTCTGCACAAACAATCTCAACTGATCAATGCATCCCCACCAGCCACCAAAGAATCAGCTGGACCTAGCAACCCAAAGGAGTCAGGGCTGATCATACTTCAAGATGGAACGTGTGACTGGAGTGTGTATGAAAAGGAAGTTTTGGAAGAGAATCAAGCATTGATGGCTCATATGGATCAAACAGTTCCACCAATGGCAAGAGAGGTAAAAGAAAGATTTTGTTCATCAACATGTGTTGAGGAAGTTGAACGATATAGAGTCCATGCTCAACAGTTGGCTGACAAAGTAAAAGAAACAATGATTTTGAATGAATCCCATGTTAGAGAACATAAATTGTATCAAATCAAAATTAACTCTTTGCAAAAGGATTTAGAAAAATTTGTTTCTGAAAATTATAGCCTAAAAGCCCAAGTTGAGCATCTGACCACTTCCTTAACAAAATCCATGGCTGATCATGCATCAATTGAAGTGAAACTTCAGAAGTTTCAATTATCATCTCAGCAATATGAGAAATTACTAAATTCTCATATTGAATCAAAGAAAAGGTCAAGGTTGGGTTATAATGCGGTTGCACCACCTATAAATGATAATTACACATCTTTACCTACAACAATGACCAACACTCTGTCAAATCATTTTGTGCCTAGCACCAAATTTGAAAAAGATTCAACTCAAATCAAAATTAATGATGAAGCTGAGGTGAGTGAAACTGAATCTTCTGAATCCGAATCTTTAAATCAAAATGATTCAGAATTTGATTATGATAATTGTGATGACTTGGATGATTCTGATGAACATGATGTTGATCGAATAACCACTGGTAAGAATGTTCATCTTAAAACACATACTCCAAAAGTACTTGAAGAAACAAAGTTTCCATATCCTCCTAAACAAAGAAACATGCTGAAGACCATCTGCAAGAGAATAGCTCAATAGAATGAAGGTCTTCAAGAACTAAGTCAGCAACAAGACTCCTCCAAGAAATTGAATGATGAATCTGTCATCACCGAGGAAAAAGGAAAGAAAAAGGTATCAGCAGATCATCAACTGAAAAAGAAAACATCAGCAGCTGATCTACGGAAGAGGAATTCGGAATCAATCAATCAGAAACATAAAGTTGAAAGAGTGGAAGCACATCCAAAGCTGAAGAATAAAGAAAAACATCAAAAGTCAACAAACCATAAGAATGATTCTGAAAAAGAATCAGATGGAAAATATTGCAAATGGTGTGACATGAAAAATCACAATACTAAAGAATGTTACTTCAGTAGCTACTGTTCCATTTGCAATATGAACAATCACATGACAGCTGATTGTTACTTCAACAAACATTATGGCATCTGCAACAAAAATAATCATTCCACTCAGGAATGTTACTTCAACAAAAGGAACAAAACAAAAAGCACAAAGAAGAAAGAGTCAGATAAGTCTGAAACTGATACTGACTGTGAAAAAGGGTCAAAATTGAAGAAGCCTGATCTAAAATCAAAGTCAAAATCAAAAGATAAAATGTCATCAAGTGTTCATCCAATGAAGAAAAGAACAACTGGTCAGCAGTCAAAAACACCCCACAAAAGGGTAGATTTGACGGATAAGGAATCAAAGGATGATGATTCTTTTTTTGATAAATTTGAAAAAGGTATTCAAATACCTCTTTCAAAAACAAAAGATAGTGAGACATTTAAAGGTTCATTATCAAAACAAAAGACTCAAACAAATGAAGTTGATTTGAGTCAAGAAGAAATTGAGAAACAAGAATCTACTTCATCAACATCCTATTTAGCAGAATCATCCTCATCAAAATCAAATCAGAATGAATCAACCAAATCTAAAACTGATACTTCAAAAATTATTCATGAAGGAGTAACTGTTTTAGACCCTGTTGACAAACTCAAGATCACTAAGACTTGGGTTATCACTTCTAACTGATTTTCTTTTCTGAATGCAGGAACAATATTGGAGAGCTGACAACAAGTGGTATGTTGACAGTGGTTGTTCCAGACATATGACAGGAAACTGTTCTCTTCTCTATGATTTCAAACATAAAAATGCTTCTTATGTGGCATTTGGTGGGGATAAAATGGGAGGTAAAATTGTTGGTGAAGGGATGATAACAAATGGTGTACTCGAATTTGATAAAGTAAATTAATGTAAAAATTACAGTATAATCTACTTAGTGTGTCTCAAATTTGTGATCAAAATTATACTACATTGTTTGATGATACGTACTGTTACATTCTTAAGCCAGGATTTATTGTTCCAGAAGATTAGATCCTCCTCAAAGCAGCAAGAAAAGGAAACACTTATGTTTTTACAGGACCGTTTAAGGGCTTGAACAAATTACAACACAACAACACAATGAGGAGAACAACTAAACTTTGATCAAACAGTAAACTGGATTAACCAATATGATGATACTAAGAACACAAGTAAAGTAAAGAGACAGAACAAGAGTTGGGTTTCAAGGAGGCAGTATATTGCTTTCTCAAGTTCTTTTACAAGTATTACAAAGCATAAAGAAAGATACAAGAACTTGGAATACTTATACTACAACCTACAGCCGGCTATACTTTGAAAGCCAGCTGGATATAATTGACTAGACACTAACAAAATCAATTGTAGGATCAAAAGGCATATCTGCCTTTTGACCTTGTGACTATGACATGCCATAGCTCACATCCTTATATATTACAAAAAGGATAAAGTACATAAAGTAGAAAGTTACAGACTCAAGACCTCAATGTACAGTTACCAAAATCATGGACCTTTTCACCAACTCATGTAAGTTGGTGACTTTACAGAGATGCAGCGGAAAGGTGTCCAGCTTTAAGGAAAAGTACATCAGATAAAGCATGTATACTAAAAGTCTTCGGAAGAAATCTGTCTTCAGAGGGTGAAGCTTCGGAAGACTTTGTCTCTGAGGCTTCGGAAGACTTCATGTTTGGCTTCGGAAGATATTGGTCTTGGCTTCGGAAGATTTTACACTTAAGAGTATTTTCTAGTGTAGGATGTAAAACTTCCGAAGCATTTCTTACTTCAGTACTTAGTGCATGTTGCAGAGAGACAATGGATGTTTTGGGTTGCATCAGACTTAAGGAAACCTTACAAACTCCCCCTAGGCTGATGCTACCAAAACACTTAGAAGATCTTCAGATATTGGTGGTCTTCAGTACAATCATGACCATGCCCTTCTTCATTAGATGGTCAGGATCATCAAGACCTTCATAGTATCTTCTCATCTCAAAGAGATCATGCAGAGGTAAGTTGATTATGTCTTGCCAGGTATAGACATTCTCAACACCTTGATCTCTGATTACATGCCATCTTTCTGGATTGGTAGAGTAAGTCCAGGACAAGATGGGAGTCTCAGTTGTCAAAGGAGCCAATTGCATAGGAGTTGATTGGGCTGCCTCATCATGCACTTCCTCAGGTTGATCTGATTCAGCCTGAGGTGTAGAGGTAGATGACTTAGGCTTCTTCTTCTTTGACTTTGGTTTAGAAGCCATTTTCTTCTTCCTCTTAGATGACTTTAACTGAGAAGACTGGTCTGCAGCAACTTGTTGATCATCATTGTCTTTCTCAGTTGGGTGTTCCTCCCTCACAGGTTCAGAAGGAGAGGGAGTTTGACCCTGCATTGGATCAGAAGATGAAGCTTGATGAGGCTCAGCTGGAGGTCCGGATTGAGGTGTCTCAGGTTGTTCAAACTTAACCTCCACTTCAGGTGGGACTTGACTTGGAAGAGAGTGCAAGTCAATCAGTTCACCATTCTTAATCTTCTGCTTGATCACCCTTATATGCTCATCCATTGTGGATAGAGACATAGGGCCAAGTCTCCTTCCGGAGAATCCATATAGCTTCAGAAAGCTCATCATCCTTTGTCTATCAGCAGACTTCTTCATACTTTTGTGGATGATGGCTCTTGACTTTGCAGCTTCTTCCCTTAGCTTCCTTTTAGTTGTTTTTCTTTCTTTCACTAGCTCAAGTTCAAGTTGTTTCAAGTACTCAAACTCAATGAAGTCATAGGACAGGGAAAGAAGTGCATCTGCCTGATAGAAGCCTGTGGCACTCAGGTAGTTGATCATCTTGATCCTATCTTCTTCTTTGTCTACCTGAGGTTCTTGTGGAGCCACATCTTCTTGTACAGGACTTTCTTGAACTGGAGAGAGAGTGGGAGCATGCTTGTAGAGTCTTTTCTGTCTCCTCTCCTCTTTGAATTGGAGAAGTAGCCTTGCATCCTCTTTTTCTTTCATCTCTCTTGACACTTCCATGTCAGCCAGTTCATTCAATTCTTCTAAGGGGAGGGAGATGATTTCATCAATATCATAGTTCCTGGTCTGTAAATAAGTAATCCTGACTGCCCTTAACTCATCATCTTGAGTATTTGGTCTGGGGGCAGCCCTGATTGCAGCTTGCATAAAGCTTGATGACCCAGAGGAACTTTCTCCCCTTAGCTTCCTTTTCCTCTCTCTCTCTTCCTCCTCAATTTCCTCAGGAGTCATAATCCTTTTCCCTTTGTCACCCACATACCTTTATGACTCATGGTGGATAGAGGCTTGGCCTTCATTGCTTGGTGCAGCTTCCATGCTCTGGCCAGAGAGAGGCTGAGAAACACCTTCACCAGCAGGTGTCTCAGAGGAGTGTGAACCTCTGCAGCAGTTGTTGATGGTGAGACAGGGGTCTCAGGTTCTGCCACTGGGCCTTCAGTCAAGGTTTCCCCTATGAAACTAATCTTAGGGTCCACCTCAACATCCAGTTGACCGATGACATTACCTGATTGCCTAAGTCTCCTTCTTAGAGTGAACTCTGCAAGGATCCTATCTTGGATTCTTTGAGCCAATCTGTCAGCTTGTCTTGAGTTGCTTGGATTGACAAGTGGCATGTTGACTAGATCCAATCTTTCATAGAAGTTCAGGTTTTGAAAATCAAAAACTTCTTGTTGCCCTTGAACTCTGTGAAGAATAAGGGCTCTTCTGTCAGCATCATACCTCCACCTTATGATGTAGTTTAAAGTTCCATGTGGTGGAGATGAGACAGCCCTTGGTATACCTTCTTCAAAGAGACTCCTGATGATAGAGTCTATAGAGTCCACATTAATGTGAACTTGAGGAAGTTGCTGAGAAAGCACAACAGCAAGTGAGGATGGTGAGTCCTCTATGTCCATTCTCTGTGAAGAACTCCCAGGTTCTGTGGCTGCAATAACTTTCTCCCCTTTTTTGGTAGCATCACCCACTTGCATAGGTGAGCTGGAGGATAACCCAATCACTTCCACAGGTTCTTGTGTTCTTGGTTGAGCTCTCCTTAAAGATCTCCCAACTAGTTTTTTCTTTAGATATGAAATCTGAAGTTGCTGATCATTGACCCTGTTTTGTAAGGTAGTCACCTGAGAATCAAGGTGACTAACCTTAGAGACTAAATAGGAGCATGTTTTTGACAGTTTCTGCACCTTTAGTCTCAAATTCCCCTCTTCTTCATCAGAAGAATCATTGGGGGATGAGATGATTGGACCAAAGTCCTCTCTCTCACCACCAGCTTGAGATTCTTGGCTGTTGGTTTTCCTCTGCTCACTAGCAATCTCAGTTGAGGTGCCTGTGGGCTGAGTTGCCATGGTTGAGGTCTTAATAATGTAATCACTTGCAGAAGTGAGAGCCTCTTCCATATGGACATCCTGAACATGTTCAGAAGTGTCCACCTTAGTAACAGGTGACTGATGTGGGATAGACTGAGGAGAATCAGAAGTACTCATCTCTCTTTGAGTAGGGGAGGAGAAGAGAGACTCATGGTACTCACTGAATCCTAAGTCTTCATCAGTACAAAAGGATAGGTTGGGAATTGGTTGGTTTAGATCTAAAGGCTGGGGATGGTAACTGTCCCCTGAAGGTTGTTCACTTGAGTGTTGAGACTCAGAGTGAAGGCTTAAGGTTGTTGGGCTTGTGAGCTCATCAGGGTGAGCATGAGGAACCTCAGCCCTGATAGGTGAAGAAATGGGAGTGGTTTGCTCCTCAGGGGAAGTGGGAGCTCTAGTGTCCACTTCCTCCTGTAAGGGTGAGTATATGGGGACCTGCACAGACTCAATAGCCTGAGCAGGGGTTCGTTTGGATTTTCTTTGGTAGGTGAGGGTTATTTGGGGTCTTTTTAGTGGTAAAGAAAAAGAAGGTGTGGGTTCAACACTAGCTTGTGTTGCTAGGTTGTCATCTTGAGCAATGAGCTCTAACATTTTGGGGACTAGGGCTGTTTCTACCCCTGAGAAGCCTACAGTTGGCTTCTTCATGATTTTAAACATGCCGGGCTTCATCTGTCCCAATTTAAGAATATTACTTGTTTCCTTCAACTGTGAGCCCAGTTCATAGTTAAGAATGTGCTGAACATATCTAGGAAACATGTAATACTCTAAGGAGTCCAAGTTTGCAAGTAAATTAGTATAAACAAATTGAGAGTACCTGAACTTGACCCCCTGTGTAGGATTTTATGTGCCCAAGACACGTAGAATATTGATGCGGTTAGTACGTAATGATCCAAGTCGGGTTATACCCAATAACAAGCTTTGCATCACCAAGAATTATTTAATTGATGATGGGTTCATACAATTAAATAATTACACCAAATTTAGAAAAAAATAGGTTTTCTAAATAATTATCTGCGAGATGAAACAAATTATAAGGATAATTTGTTGATGGGTTTATTATTATTTTGTTATTTAAAAGGGTTTAAATAACACAAATAATATGTGAGTATACTTTAGTTAAAATGTTTAATTAGAGAAGGTATATGTCACAATTTTAATAAGTCTAGTACATGACTTATTAATGTGTGATATAAGACAAGTTTAGGAGGGAAAACCCTCCCCTTTTGGACCATTTTGGGCGGCCACCTTGTGTGGGAAAGTGAAAAATCTTGTCTTGAAACTTACACTCTTTATGAAAGAGTGTAAGACACACTTCTCATCTATCAATTCATTTTGCATGCTCAAAAATCTCTCTCATCTTCTTCTCTCTTGAACCTCACGGCTGAAACAAGAAGAAGAGAACATTTTGGGTGTTTTTGGTGCTCTCTCCCTAGCAAGAGTGGTGGTTGCTTCAAAGGCTTTGGGTATACAAGCTTGAGGGCTTCTTCTCTTGAAGTCTTGGTCGTTTTTGGTGCATCTAACACCTCCATTTTTGGTCGACATTTTAGCTGCAGAAAGGTAGTTAATCACAGCTTTATATAGCTGTGATTTTATGTGCATTTTGTTATGTTCATAGCTTGTTCATTCACATAAATGATCCTTTTTGATTTGGGTTTGTTTTCATCTTAAAACATAACTAAGAATATGAAATTTTCAGCTTTAAAATCGGTTTTAAAAGCTACATATCCGCTGCGTTTTCTGAAAGTTTAAATGGTTAAACATGGATTTTGTGTTCTAGCAAACCCTTCAATGGCATCAAGAGCCGGTTATGTGGATGACTTGCTTGTTTTGTTCTTTAAAATAGGTTTTAAAGGATGATAATGATCTATATATAAGCTGATTTGGGGCTGCTATGTTTCTGTTTTGTTGAATCCCCAACTTTCAAGATTATATTTTACATGCTTAAGATTAAATCTTGAAAGATATATATATGTTGATATGTTGTGTTGTTTGGACAACATCTAAACCCGAATTTTTCAGCTTATGTTGGCTGAAAATTCGTTGGTTTAAAGGGGATTCATAGTTATATTTTGGATGATATAATGGATGCTTATTTTAGTGCATAACCTAGCCATTGACCTTGTGTTGTTTGGGTGTTTGTAATGGTTGTATTCATTCATTCAATTGGGTTGTATTATTTGTTGTTTGTGCTTTGTTTCAAGTGTAATTTTATTTATTATTGGGTTGTAATAAATAGATTAGGTGTATTTTCATTTTACTAGATATCTTGTATTAGGACTTTATATCTTGTAATATGAAGACATACACATTGGAAGCACAAAGGAAGGTCATGAAAGAAACATGAAGCATTTTGGATGCGGTTTCAAGTGGGAGGCTTTTGGAAGTTTTCTATATGCTTTGTTTGTGACCCTTAGGAATGTCCTATGGACCACACTTGTGATGGCAAACAAGTGTGGACCACTTTAGATGCTATGGTTATGCACATATGCACATATGGTTGTTTATATTTATGCTTGGTTGATTGTTTGTTGTTTGATTGTTTGGTTGATATTTGGATATTCATAACAAACTCATTAACAAACTTAACAAGCTGAAAATTGATGGTTCTTAAAAGTTAATAAAAGGTTATTAAAATGATTTAATGATTTTAAAGATTAAAATAGGTTTTAATCAAAGAACCATAGGGTACCTTGTATTTGAAAGCATGCAAATACAAGTACATAGAGTTTTCTAAACTAGAATTTTGAAACCTCTAAACTTTTTTTACAAACAAGATCAACACCGTCCTTTTACACAACACTTGAGTCACTTGGGAACTCTTAGTGGGATAAAGGTCACCTAACCATTTTGAGAGAACTTGTGACTTGAGGTGAGAATGCCTTATAAGTGGGATAAAGATCACCTAACCACTTGTTTTGGCAAACTCACACGTGGGTGTAAGTAGGGTGTCTTGATTTGCAAATCATGTCAAATGGATCACCTACGATGTGGTTTCCAAATGGTGTTGATGGGATTAACATGCCGACTTTACATATGATGTTTCAAGTCGATCCCATATTTCTAGAAGTTGCAAATGGTTGCAATCGTCAAACGTTGACCACCTTATTAATTTAAAACGTGGGATAAAGGTCACCTAACCACAATTTAAATGTAATGTTGGGATTCTAGATTTTAATATGAAAAGACCTCAAAAGGCATTTATTATTAAAATTACAATATCGAAAATACTAAAATAAAACTTTGTTAAATTTTGTAGATGGCCTCAAATAATGATAATTCCGATAACTCATCCGCGTCCAACCAATCTCTACGAGCGATCCTCCAAAAGGAACGTCTAAATCATAACAACTTCATCGATTGGTATCGAAACTTGAGAATCATTCTCAAGCAAGAGAGAAGATCGTATGTTTTAGACGACCCAATCCCCGATCAACCTAGCGAGGATGATGAGGAGGCCTTCAACGATTGGTTGAAGTACACTGAGGACTCCGTCCAAGTGTCTTGTCTCATGCTAGCGAGCATGACTCTGGATCTCCAAAAGGAGTATGAACATCACGGAGCTTATGACATGATAACCCAGCTGAAGGAAACGTTCCAACAGCAAGCAAGGGTTGAGCGCTTCGAAACGGTTCGAGCACTCCATGCATGTCGTATGGACGACAACCAATCTGTTTCATCTTATGTTCTTAAGATGAAAAGTCATATTGACCGCCTCGAGAGGCTTAATTGTCCCGTCTCGAAGGAATTGGCCACGGATTTGATCCTTAATGGCCTTACCAAGAAGTTCAAGACGTTTGTGTTGAACTACAACATGAATGCTTGGGACAAGAGCATTGGTGAGCTTCACTCAATGCTTAAAACGGCCGAGGCGGCCATGGGTAAAAGGGTTTTACCCGTTCTCACCATCAATGAAGGTGGGAACAATAAAAGGCCTCGTCCCGCACCCAAAGCAAAGGTTGCTAAGGGTAAGGGACCCGCTTGGGGAAAAGGGAAAGGGGTGGTAAGGGTACCACCCAAACCACAAGAGAAAAAGCAAAAGGTTGCTACTAACGACCCATGCTTCAAGTGTGGGGAGATTGGACATTGGGCAAGGAATTGTCCTGTCCATCTCCAAGAGTTGAAAGCAAAGAGGGATGCCGGGCAGACCTCAGGTACAATATACATGATCCATGTTGATTTAAACATAATATCCTCTAACACATGGGTATTCGATACCGGATGTGGAACTCACATTTGCAATTTGTTGCAGGGGTTCAAAAGAAGTAGTGACTTCAAGAAAGGGGATGTAAGCCTCTACATGGGCAATGGAGCTAAAGTTCAAGTTGAAGCCCGTGGTGACTACATCTTGAAACTTCCAAATGGTTTGGAAGTGATTTTGAACAATGTTTTGTATGCTCCTAGTTTGACTAGGAATATTATCTCTGTAGCCCTGTTAAAACAATTTGGATATGTATTATCATTTGTTGAAAAAGATATTCATGTTTCTTTTAATGGTATATTCTATTTTAAAGCTATTCCCATTAATGGTATTTATGAATTGGTTCATGAAAATACTTTAAATAGCTCATTGTACCAAACTAACACCAAGAAACTCAAGTTGGACTTGAGTGATACCTATCTTTGGCATTGTCGTCTTGGCCATATAAACAAGAAACGTTTACAAACACTGCAAAAGAATGGTCTTTTAAAAACAAATGAATGTGATTCATTTGATGTTTGTGAATCTTGTTTACAAGGAAAGATGACTAAGGCACCCTTTAGTGGAACTAACGAAAGGGCAAAAGATTTATTAGGAATCATACATTCGGATGTATGTGGTCCTTTTAAGCCAATGACTAGGAATGGTGAAAGATACTTCATTACCTTTACTGACGATTATAGTCGCTATGGGTATGTGTACTTATTAAGGCACAAAGATGAAGCTTTGAAATGTTCAAAATCTTCAAGAATGAAGTTGAAAATCAACTCAACAAGTCAATTAAAGTTCTCTGTACCGATAGAGGAGGTGAATACCTAAGTGATGTTTTTCAAGATCATCTTAGGAGTTGTGGGATTGTCTCACAACTCACTCCACCTGGAACACCACACATAATGGTGTGTCTGAGAGGAGGAATCGAACCTTATTGGATATGGTCCGATCTATGATGGCTAGAAGCACATTACCTCTATCATTTTGGGGTTTCGCTTTGCTCTCCGCGGCCCGTATTCTAAATACGGCCCCAACCAAAAGGTGGAAAGGACACCTTTTGAGATATGGCATGGAAGGGTTCCATCCCTATCATACTTAAGGGTCTGGGGTTGTGAGGCTTATGTTAAGACTCCCACCCCAAACAAATTGGAAGTCCGATCCACCAAGTGTATCTTTATTGGATATCCTAGAGATTCTATGGGATATTATTTCTATGATCCACTGGAACAAAAGGTGTTTGTTGCCAGAAAGGGTGAGTTCTTAGAAGCAAAGTTCCTTATGGAAGGAACTAGCAGTAGAACAGTGGATCTTGAGGAGGATCAAGAACCACAACCCGATGCACGTTTGGTTGAAACTAGCACTCAACATGAGGATGTTGAGGATGATCAAATGGTTGATCAATACACGCAAAACGTTCGCAGAAGTGGTAGAACTAGTAATCCACCTGAAAGATACGGATTTTTCATGGATGGATGCTATGTGGTAGATTCAGATGAACCAACCACATACCATGATGCAGTGTCCAATTTGGATTGTGACAAATGGCTTGAGGCCATGAACGTTGAGATGCAATCCATGTATGACAATCAAGTTTGGGAACTTGTTGTACCACCTCTTAATTCCAAGGTAGTTGGAAGTAAGTGGGTTTTCAAGAAGAAAACCGATATGCATGGAAACTTGGATACTTATAAAGCTAGACTTGTAGCAAAGGGTTTCACTCAAACTCAAGGGGTTGATTATGATGAAACCTTCTCACCTGTTGCGATGCTAAAGTCTATAAGGATATTGTTTGCCATAGCTGCTCATTATGATTATGAGATTTGGCAAATGGATGTCAAAACCGCTTTCCTAAATGGATATCTTGAGGAGATGGTTCAGCCTGAAGGTTTTGTCGATCCAAAACATCCTAATAAAGTATGCAAGTTAAAGAAATCAATCTATGGATTGAAACAAGCATCGAGAAGCTGGAATCACGTTTTGATGAGGAAGTAAAGAAATTTGGCTTCATCAAAAACGCTGATGAGGCTTGTGTGTATAAGAAGGCTAGTGGGAGCACAAGTAACTTTCCTAGTATTGTATGTTGATGACATACTACTATTTGGAAATGACATTCCAACTTGGAAGGTGTAAAAACCTGGCTTGGAAGTTGTTTTTCCATCAAGGATCTTGGTGAAGCCGCCTATATTCTAGGAATAAAGATCTATAGGGATAGATCAAGGCGGTTGATTGGTTTGAATCAAAGTGCATACATTGATAAGATCTTGAAAAGGTTCAAGATGGAGAACTCTAAGAAAGGTACCGTACCTATTCAAAGAGGAACGATATTGAGTACGACTCAATGTCCAAGCTCAAAGGATGAGCAAGATAAAATGAAGGCAATCCCATATGCATCTGCTATTGGATCCATCATGTATGCAATGATATGCACTCGACCGGACGTGTCATGCGCTTTGAGCATGACAAGCCGTTACCAGCAAAATCCTGGAAACAGTCATTGGATGGCTGTTAAGAACATACTTAAGTACCTAAGGAGGACAAGAGATATGTTCCTGATCTATGGATCTGGTGACGAGGAGCTCGTTGTAAAAGGTTACACGGATGCGAGTTTCAAACCGATCGTGACGATTCACGGTCACAATCGGGATACATTTTCATTCTGAATGGAGGAGCTGTCTCTTGGAAGAGCTCCAAGCAGGATGGGTGGCTCTATCAACTACAGAATCAGAATACGTCGCCGCCTCATTGGCAGCTCAAGAAGCTGCATGGTTGAAGAAATTCATTGCCGATCTAGGGGTTGTCCCTTCCATTCAGGACCCCCTAGAGATCTTTTGTGATAACGAGGGTGCGATTGCTCAAATCAAGGAACCTCGTGCTCATCAAAAGACTAGGCACATTGAGCGGAGATTCAACTACATACGAGATGAAGTTGAAAAGGGAAAGATATGTATTCGCAAAGTTCACACGGATCAAAACATTGCGGATCCTCTCACGAAGCTCCTTGAAAAAGCAAAGCATGAAGGTCATACTTGTGCCATGGGACTTCGATATTCTAGTGATTGGATTTGATCTGTAAACTTTGTATTTGGATATGTGGAACTCTTTATAATTTGAATAAAATTATTTGGTTATAATGTTTCAATTAATGTTCCAATTTAGCATGTTTAATCCATGAGTAAATTGTTTACTCTAAATGTCCGTAGTCGTTCATACTTGTGGGAACAAGTGTGAGGTAAGATTATTATGAACTTGGATTGGTTGATATTCATAAGGATGAATATAGAGCAATGGGTTGCTACCAAGGTTCATAGATATTTGTGGGATACAAATATTGGACTAACCCGCATCTCAAATTTTACTACATGGAATCTTATTGATTGATCATAAGTAAATTTGAGTAAAGGCGAATATCATTTGGTATCCTCCGACCTGAGATACATATTGGGTTTTGATATTCACCAAGTATTATACCTTGAGCTTTTTCTTCACTGTCCTGAAATAGTGGACAGCACATAAGGGTATGTTCAGGTTTGACACGAGGTGTTTGTGAGAAACGTATGTAGTCAAGATGGAATTTGTTCCTCTTATTCGTTGAGAGTTAGATGTAAGGCCTGATTAAGTTAAATCAACAAGGAATGATCATTCTGTGTCCTTGGATTTAACATGACATCTGTAAAAAGGATAGATGATGATTCACCTAAATCATTTCAAGTAGGGTACTTGAAAGGGATGATGTTATTGAATGGCTATAAGTCATGCGTATTAAGGGTAGTAAACCGTTGTTAGGCGGTATTTACTGCTTGCATCAATCTTCTATGAATCTTGGGCAAGTGGAAGATTGTAGGATTCTATGTGCCCAAGACACGTAGAATATTGATCGGTTAGTACGTAATGATCCAAGTCGGGTTATACCCAATAACAAGCTTTGCATCACCAAGAATTATTTAATTGATGATGGGTTCATACAATTAAATAATTACACCAAATTAGAAAAAATAGGTTTTCTAAATAATTATCTGCGAGATGAAACAATTATAAGGATAATTTGTTGATGGGTTTATTATTATTTTGTTATTTAAAAGGGTTTAAATATCACAAAATAAATGTGAGTATACTTTAGTTAAAATGTTTAATTAGAGAAGGTATATGTTACAATTTTAATAAGTCTAGTACATGACTTATTAATGTGTGATATAAGACAAGTTTAGGAGGGAAAACCCTCCCTTTTTGGACCATTTTGGGCGGCCACCTGTGTGGGAAGGAAAGTGAAATCTTGTCTTGAAACTTACACTCTTTATGAAAGAGTGTAAGACACACTTCTCATCTATCAATTCATTTTGCATGCTCAAAAATCTCTCTCATCTTCTTTCTCTTGAACCTCACGGCTGAAACAAGAAGAAGAGAACATTTTGGGTGTTTTTGGTGCTCTCTCCCTAGCACAGAGTGGTGGTTGCTTCAAGGCTTTGGGTATACAAGCTAGAGGGCTTCTTCTCTTGAAGTCTTGGTCGTTTTTGGTGCATCTAACACCTCCATTCTTGGTCGACATTTCAGCTGCAGAAGAGAAAGGTAGTTTAATCACCGCTTTATTATAGCTGTGATTTTCTGTGCATTTCGCTTATGTTCATAGCTTGTTCATTCACATAAATGATCCTTTTTGATTTGGGTTTGTTTTCATCTTAAAACATAACTAAGAACATGAAATTTTCAGCTTTAAAATCGGTTTTAAAAGCTACATATCCGCTGCGTTTTCTGAAAGTTTAAATGGTTAAACATGGATTTTGTGTTCTAGCAAACCCTTCACCCTGAACCATTCCATGCACTATAAAGGAGAGATCCTCAGGAATCTGGTCCCACCCTCCATGCTTGTTAGACAAGCTATGGATAACAACATGGAGCAGGTATTTCCACTGGGATGAGACCTTCCCTTTCCTGAAGGTCTTTACAGAGAAATCTCCCTCATAGCCTATCTGCTCAAAGGAATGATTAACAGCTTCCTTTGGGAAGGACAACTCACCTTCTTCATCATCCAGCTACAAATGATGGTTGATGATGGCCGGAGTGATGAAGATTGTCTTCCCTTGCACTGTGGCAGACAGTGCCTTCTCCCCATCCATAATGACCTCTTGGTAGGTCTTCCAGAATTCAAGCAAATGATCCTCATACAGAGTAGGATCAATGGACAGGGAGGTGAAGTAGTTGGATAGAGTTAAGAATTGGCAAATCTCTAAGAAACTTGTATCTTTCTCAGAGCTTAACAGAGCAACCTGATTATGTTGCCTGTGAAGTTGCATGGAGAAATCTGGGTTGTTTCTGCGGTTAAGGTTGGCCATTTCAGAAGCTTAAGGGTGAAGAAAGGTAGAAAGCAAAGGCGATTTAGAGAATTAGGTTTGAGGAATAGTGGAATTGAGGAAGATAGTGAGGAAGAGGGGGAACCGTTGGGTATTTATGTGAAAAGGGATTTGAACCAAAGTTAATGAAAGAGGATAAACTTTGAAATCCAGAAGTCGGTCGCACCTCTGAAAAAGTAGTTTACTTTTGCTCAAAAAGTAGTTTTCTTGGAATTCGAAAAGCTTCCGAAGGTAAATTGTCTTCGGAAGTTATAATGAAAAAGCTTCCGAAGCTAAAATGGCTTCGGAAGATTTTCCTGAGAGTCTTGATAATTTTGCTTCGGAAGAGAAATAAACACTTGAATGCTTTGTATAAGGAACAACAAAGCTTTCGAGAGTTAATTTTGCTTCGGAAGGAAAAAGTCCTTAAAAAACAAATAAGTGTCTGAGATAAGAATTTAAGCTTCGGAAGATAGATTTAGACTTCTTCCGAAGGTAAAATTTCTTAGACAGTTATTTATTTTGAAGACATAATTTTCTTCCGAAGATAAAATTTTATCTTCCGAAGTATCAGAAAATTTTCAAGAATCTAAGGAAAGTCTTCAAAAAGAATTTTACATCCAAAGAAAACATGAGCTTATGAAAGTGATGAACTAGACAACTTAGGACACACATATTTTAAGAAGAAATAATTAGAATTAGTTTTAAGAAAAAGTCTACTCAAAGTTAATCATCCCAATAGCTGATATCAGATATTTAAATCTCTATTCATCAAAAGCTTTTGTAAACAGATCAGCATATTGTTCATCTGTATGAACTTTGACTAGTTTAATTAATCTATTTTCATAGTTATCTCTTATTAAATGATACCTGATGTTGATGTGTTTGGTCCTTGAGTGCTGCACAGGATTCTCAGTGATATAGCACTATTGTTGTCTATGTGGATAGGAGTCTCCTTGAAGTTAAATCCATAGTCCAGCATCTGATTTTGAATCCAAAGCACTTGAGCACAGCAACTTGCAGCAGCAATGTATTCAGCCTCAGCAGTTGTGCAGACACACAGGATTGTTTCTTGCATTGCCATGAGACAACCCTTCCACTAAGGAATTGACATCCCCCAGATGTAGACTTTGCAGTCATGTTGCAACCACCATAATCACTATCTGTATAAGCATACAGATTGAAGTCAGGATTCTTTGGGTACCATAAGCCAAGTGTTGAAGCACCTTTGAGGTATCTTAGAATCCTTTTGACAGTGATTAAGTGAGACATCTTAGGGTTGGCTTGATATCTTGCACAAATACATGTAGCAAACATGATATCAGGCCTGCTAGCTGTAAGATACATAAGAGACCCAATCATAGCCCTGTATAAATGTTCATCTACACACCATAATCACTTTCTGGCTATGGGTGTCTTAGCAATCTTACAATCAGTCATGTTGAACCTCTTGAGTATGTCCTGAACATACTTTGACTGACTTATGAAGATGCCATCTTCAACTTGCTTCACTTGAATTCCCAGAAAGAAATTGAGTTCTCCCATTGCACTCATTTCAAATTTGTCTTTCATCAGCTTCTCAAAGTCTTTGCAAAGCTTTGGATTAGTTGAACCAAAGATGATGTCATCTACATATACTTGAACTAGCAATAAGTCATTTCCCTGTCCTTTGATGAAGAGAGTTCCATCTATAGTACCTCTCCTGTATCCATGTTTACAAAGATACTCAAACAGTGTCTCATACCACTTTCTGGGTGCCTGATGCAGCCCATAAAGAGCTTTGTCAAGCTTGCAGACATAATCAGGATGATCAGGGTCTACAAAACCAGGTGGCTGTTTGACATAAACCTCTTCATCAATCACTCCATATAAGAAAGCACACTTTACATCAAGTTGAAAGACCTTGAAGTTCTTGGATGCAGCAAATGCCAGGAATATCCTAACAGCTTCTAATCTTGCTACAGGAACAAAGACATCAGTGTAGTCAATCCCTTCTTCTTGTGTGTATCCTTGAACAACTAGTCTTGCCTTGTTCTTGATGATAATTCCTCTATCATCCTTCTTATTCCTAAAAACCCATTTGGTTCCAATGGTAGTCTTCCCATGAGGAAGAGGACAAAGGTTCCAAACTTTCTGCCTTTTGAATTGAAGCAGCTCTTGTTGCATAGCTTCAACCCAACTTCCATCCTTTAGAGCTTCATCAACTTTCTTTGGCTCTATCTGAGATAAGAAACAAGAGTGAAGACAAACATTTGCTTCATGGGTTTGTCCTCTTGTTCTTACCCCTGTGACAACATCTCCAATGATGTTTGTGGTGGGGTGAGACTTGTGGATCCTTAGCTGAGGGATCACAGCAAGTTGCTGAGAAAGATCCAAATTTGAAAAATTTAGATCTGGAATAGATGATTCACCCTCCACATTACCACACTTATCAAGATTAACTTGATCCAATGAGTGTGTGACATCATTGATGTTGTCATCTATGGTGTGGTTATTAGCATCAAGGAATTCCTGATCACTATCACCATCACCATTGTTGTCTTCTACAATTGAGGTATCTTTATCTGGTTGAGCAGCCTCTGAGCTGGAATTTGAAGGCATACCAGATGTATCAGCTGAATTTGTCATTGTAGTGCTGATAGAGACCTTATTTGCTGAAGTAGTTCCAACTGGAGCTGAAGATGTATGAGTTGAGGATCTTCCTAGCTCAAATCTTGGATCAGGATCACCTGTATTTAGATTTTCTGCAGATCCTGAAACATTCTCACAAGATTTGTTAAAACAGTTGGTAACTAAATCAAGATCAAACAACCAATCAGGACCAGAACCAGCCACACAGGGTGTATGTTCATTGAAAGTCACATTGGCTGACTCCTCAACAATTCTAGTTCTGAGATTGTATACTTTATAAGCCTTAACTTGGGAAGAGTATCCAATGAAGTGTCCATCATCTGATTTCTCAGCAAACTTGGCAATTTGATCCTTGGTAGTCAAGATGGTGCAGGAACATCCAAATGACCTGAGAAAACCAATGAAAGGTTTCCTCTTGTGCCAAAGTTCATAAGGAGTCTTACCATGTGTCTTAACTACCAAAACTCTTTTTTGCACATAGCAAGCAGTATTTACTGCCTCTGCCCAGAAGGTGATGGGCAGTTTAGAGTCAGACAACATAATTCTTGCAGCTTCAATTAGTGTCATGTTTCTCCTCTCAGCAACTCCATTTTGCTGAGGAGTCCTGGGAGCACTATATTGTCTTGTAATACCTTTTTCATCACAAAATGTATCAAGGATTTGGTTCTTGAATTCAGTTCCTTGATCACATCTTATGGTTTTGACCTTGTGATTACTTTGATTCTCAACTTTTAAGATGAAATTCTTCAGAATCTCAGGGGTTTCATCCTTAGTTCTAAGAAGAAAACCCAAGTGAATCTTGTAAAATCATCTGTGATCACTAAACAATAGAAGGTCCTTCCTAGACTCATTACACTGGTGGGGCCAAAGAGATCCATATGTAACAAGTGTAGGGGAGTAGTGATGGAGTTCCTTTCCTTAGGCTTGTGAGATACCTTATGTTGCTTCCCTTTCAGCATGCAACACAATGATCATCACTTGTAAACTCTTTCTTTGGCATTCCAGTTACCAGATCATGTTTAATTAATTTATTCATGTTCTTAAAATTTACATGGCACATTCTTTTATGCCATAGGAAAGACTCATCACTATTTGCTTTAGATAGAAAGCATGAAACTTCTCCAGAGGGAGATGTTTCTTGCAAATCCATCTTGTACATGTTCCTTTTCCTGGGGGCTTTGAGCAGGATATGCTCATGAGGAATGACCACTCCAGGCTTGAGAACAATGCACTCATGCTCAGTAAAGAGCATGTTATGACTCTGATCACAAAATTGGGATACACTCAAAAGATTGTACCCAAGCTCCTTAACAAAGTTTACTTTTTCAATGCTGAGCTTACCATTTGTGACCTTGCCCCTTCCTGAAATGTAACCACCTTCATCTCCCCCAAAAGCAACTGGTCCTCCATCAATTCTCTCAAAATTATGGAGTAGAGACCTATTTCCTGTCATGTGCCTGGAACAGTCACTGTCAATTATCCAGACATTCCTGCTTGTCTTGAGCTGTTCCTGCACAAAGAAAATGATTAGTTACATTTGGAAACCCAAGCCTTACTTGTCTTGGGCTCACTAAGTGTAATGGAAGGTAATGCAACAGTAATAGATCCTATGGTTGTACTAAGGGGGTCTTCAGCTGTTGTTGATGGAGAAACTTCAGTCATTTGGTCTTTCTTAGACTTTCACACCACCTTTGGAGTCTTGGACTTGACCTTCAAAACCTTAAAAGCTTTTGGGACTTCACAAGTTTTGATGACTGAACCTTCGAAAGATTCTATAGTCACTGCAGCAGACTTTAGTGCTTCGGAAGAACTCCTTTCTTCCGAGACCATTTTTACTTCCGAAGGTAATTTTCCATTTACCTTCTTCTTTGATTTGAAGCTTCCGAAGGAAACATACTTTCCTTCTGAAGCTTGAGTCTTCTTGAAACTCTTTGAAGTCTTTGTATTGGTCATGTGGATAGTACTTTTAGAATTGTATGGGCAATCCTTAGCAATGTGAGAGGTACTTTCACACATGACACATAACATCTTCTTCTTCAAAGGAGTCTCCTTATGAGGGCAAGACTGGCTTTGGTCACATCCCTTCTCCATCTTCATCTTGGTAGATGCTGAGACAGTTCTTTTGGGTTGTGAACTGTTCTTGGAGTTTGATGGTCCAGGCTGTGCAGCAGTGGTACACAGCAGCTCAGTCTTCTTCTTTGTACTAAGATGATTTGAACAAGAACCAGGACTCTTAGCTGAGGAGTCTTGGTTGATGTCTTCAGTCCTTACTAGTTTGAAACCTGCAGAGATAAAAACTTGTTTCTTCTTAGCATCAAAAGTAGCCTTGATCTCTTGAGCCTTCTTTGCTTTCCTCTTGCCCTTCCTGATCAAGTTCTTTCTCTTGGACTTGGTCATCACAGTGTATCTCTTCTCCTCAGAAGGATAGTGGCCCTTGGAAGAATCCTCTTCTTCACTCTTCTCAGAGGAATTCTTCACTATCACTTCTTCATCCTCCTCACTTATAGGATCTATGAGAGGAAGCTCATCTTCACAAGTTCCACACCTAGGAGATCTTACAGACAAGATTGTGTGTGGAGGAGCTATCTCATTTGATTCCAGTCCCTGTCTATTTTGATAGCACACTTTGTTATGCAGGGATGAGGATATCATGTTCTTGAAGGTCTCTTCTTCAAGAACACTCTTTTCTGCCTTGGCTTTGCTTATCACAAGCTCAGCCTGGCACTCAGTCAACTTAGTTATGAGATCCTGGATCTGAGTTCTAAAATCTGTATGTTCATGTTTTAGTACTGAAATGGTTTTCTCCAAGTTCTCTATCTTTAACTTGTAATCATTTTCAGACTTTCTAAAATCAGATTTTAATATGTTTAATGACTCAAGATCAGATCTCATTTCTAAAATGTAGGACATGTATCTGTTTACTTTAGCAATGCATTCAGGAGTACAGAGATGTTCCAATACCTTGGCTTCATCATGGTCTGCCATCAGTGCTTCATCATGGCTTCACCACACAGTAGTGTGTCCATTTCCTAGGAAGTGAGGACATGAACTTCCTTACAATGTCCCTGTTCTCAAGAGGAACTCCTCCATCCACTAGGGTATCCACTATCTCAACATACTTGAAGTATTGTTGAGTCATGGTTTCACCTGCTTTGAAGGTGAAGTTTTCAAACTGCTGCTTCAGAAGATCCTTCTTGTTCTCCTTGGCTTCAGAGGAGCCTTAATACATCAGCTTCAGTGCATCCCACAGCTGTTTAGCTGTTTTGCACTTCTTAAAGCCTCTGTATACAGAGTTTGGGAGAGCAGTCTGAAGAGCAGTCATGGCCTTCCTATCAATCTCTACTCTCTTCCTATCTTCATCAGAGTAGTTGGCCACATCTTTTGGAATCATACCAGCACTAGTAGCAGAAGGAGTGCTGGGTATGAAAGGTCCATTCTCAACAGATTCCCACATTCTTGAGTCTAATAACCTGATGAAACCTTCCATTCTCATACACCAGGTGTCAAAGTCATCAAGAGTGATCAGTGGGGATTTGTTCATGGTTCTAGTCTCCATATCAGTCTTTGAGATGGATGCCATTTGGAGAGTTTAGTTTTTGTGTGTGTGAGGGATCTTAAGATGGTGAGATTTTATATCAAGAGCCTGAAAGCTCTGATACCAATTGCAGGACCGTTTAAGGGCTTGAACAAATTACAACACAACAACACAATGAGGAGAACAACTAAATTTTGATCAAACAGTGAACTGGATTAACCAATATAATGATACTAAGAACACAAGTAAAGTAAAGAGACAGAACAAGAGAGTTGGGTTTCAAGGAGGCAGTATATTGCTTTCTCAAGTTCTTTTACAAGTGTTACAAAGCATAAAGAAAGATACAAGAACTTGGAATACTTATACTACAACCTACAGCCGGCTATACTTTGAAAGCCAGCTGGATACAATTGACTAGACACTAACAAAATCAATTGTAGGATCAAAAGGCATATCTGCCTTTTGACCTTGTGACTATGACATGCCATAGCTCACATCCTTATATATTACAAAAAGGATAAAGTACATAAAGTAGAAAGTTACAGACTCAAGACCTCAATGTACAGTTACCAAAAGCATGGACCTTTTCACCAACTCATGTAAGTTGGTGACTTTACAGAGATGCAGCGGAAAGGTTTCCAGCTTTAAGGAAAAGTACATCAGATAAAGCATGTATACTAAAAGTCTTCGGAAGAAATCTGTCTTCATAGGGTGAAGCTTCGGAAGACTTTGTCTCTGAGGCTTCGGAAGACTTCATGTTTGGCTTCGGAAGATATTGGTCTTGGCTTCGGAAGATTTTACACTTAGAGTATTTTCTAGTGTAGGATGTAAAACTTCCGAAGCATTTCTTACTTCAGTACTTAGTGCATGTTGCAGAGAGACAATGGATGTTTTGGGTTGCATCAGACTTAAGGAAACCTTACAGTTTTGGATATGAACAACACTTCACTCACAAAACATGAAACATGCCTTATATCTAAACTCTCAGAAGATTTGTCTCAATTATGGCATAGAAGGCTTGTACATTCTAACATGAAGAACATGAATAAATTGGTGAAAAATGACCTGGTCATTGGATTACCAAATAAAGAGTTTCATTGCTCAACTCACTGTTCTTCTTGTTACAAAGGAAAATAACATAGAGTGTCACATAAATCCAAAACTATCAATACTAATACTACACCACTCAAATTGCTTCACATGGATCTGTTTGGTCCTACCAATGTAATGAGCATTGGAAAAAGGCAATATTGTTTGGTGATAGTTGATGATTTCACTAGATTCACATGGGTCTTTTTCTTAAAACGAAAAAGTGAAACATCAGAAACATTAATGGACTTTGTGATCAAGATTGAGAATCAACTTGATACAAAAGTTAAAATTTTTAGGAGTGACAATGGTACTGAATTTGTCAATTTTGAACTGGATTCCTTTTGCAGGAGCAAAGGTATTGCAAGACAATTCAATGCACCAAGGACTCCACAACAAAATGGAGTTGCTGAAAGAAGAAACAGAACTCTCATTGAAGCAGCAAGAACCATGCTAGCTGATTCACAACTACCTATCACTTTTTGGGCTGAGGCTGTGAATACTGCATGCAATGTTCAAAACAGAACATTAATTGTCAAAGAACATAACAAAACTCCTTATGAGCTCCTATTTAAAAGAAAACCATACATAGGATATCTAAGAGTCTTTGGATGTCAAGTAACTGTTTTGAACATAAAAGAGTCATTGGGAAAATTTTCAGAAAAAGCATATGATGGTTTCTTTGTTGGATACTCTTCAACATCAAAATCATATAGAGTGTATATTCCACAACATAACATTGTGGAAGAGACTCCTAATGTATCTTTTGATAAAACTGTATTTACAAAGTCAGTTAAAGGTTCATCATGGTTATTTGACATAGATGCTTTATCCAAATCATTTAACTATGATCATTTGAACAATGCAGGATCTGATGAAGTATGTTATCCATTTGTTTCACCTCTTATGAGTGAAGTAACCTTATCTGCTGATCCTCCAAGGATACATCCATCTTCAGATGAAAACATTTTAGTAGAAGCAGATACTACATGTGGAAATAAACAGAATGCATCCGGAGCAGTTCTTACGAAAGACCAAAATGCATCCGGAGAAGCACCTATGGAAGAACAGAATGCATCCGGAGAAGTTCTGTTGGTCCATGTGATCGAAAAAAAGTACAATTGAAGTGATGAATTGCTCAATATCTAACATCCATGCTAAACAACAACAATTTAGAAGATAGAAGACAATTCTAACACATATTTGATAACCAAATGAACAATAACAATCAATAACATGAAGCACAATAGTATTTCTGTGTAAAAACTGCTTAGAATAGGTAACTTGCAACAATGATCCACGATTAGGGTTTTGCAAGCTTACCTTACAATGAGAATTGACAAAAGTATATATAGCAGTTGTAGTTTCGCTGACAGTTTCGCTACCAGCGAAACTATCATGCCGAAACTATAGTTTCGCCCGGCAGAACACAAGTTCGCCGGGTAAACTAGAACAGCAAACTGTGGCGCTGGACTGCCAAAACTACACATTACAAAGAACATACAAAAGGAAACTAACAAAAGTCCTATTACAATGTAAAGTAAACAACTATACTAAAGTGAGTCCAACCTATACATGATCTTCAATACTCCCCCTAGGTTGGATCTCACTTTCTTCACTCTTCTTGATTTGTCTTGTCAGCTTCAGTTTCCTCTGCTGTCGTTGATCTGTCTTCATCGCCTCCTGCAGCAACATCCTCAGAAGCTTCAGCCACTGATCCTTCAAGGTTCTTTCCTGCATCACTAGCTTCTTCAGAATGACCACTAGCCTTTGCAAATTGCCTGGTCAAATCTTGAACATCCATAGCAAAATCATCCTGAGCTCTCACCCTTTCAGCTAGCTTCTTGACCTCCGACCTTACTCCCCTTATCTTGTTTGCAACATTCATGAACAAACTAGCTTCTTTTCTAGTTTCCTCTCCAGCTCCAGCTTTAATGTGATCTTCACATAGTACCAAAAGGTCTTCATCACAAAAACTAAACAACTCCATCGGATCAAACACTCTGAACTCTTTTCCATGTTTAGCTCTAATCACAGCCTCTCCAGTATTGTTGTCATAAAACCACTTCTCAAAGTCTTGTAGTTGTTGGGGAAGAGGATCAGCCAATCTTACCCGATTTACAGTCTTTGGAGGTTTAACTCTTAATACAATCCTTCTTTTTCCTGTCTCCTAATCTTTATCCTTCTTTGATCTCTTTCTTTCAGCTTTCATATATCCAAAAGACTCAAAATTATCATTAAGTCCATTTTTTATTTCCTTCTCAAGAAATGATGCTCTTTCACTTAAGTGAGCATTGATCAAAGGTAGAGTTGCTAAACGTCTCAAATCCCATTTAGGCAAGGTCTTAAAAGCCTTCCTCTTAAGCATATAACTGATATTTCCTCCCCGTCTCTTGATCATGAACATCTTTAAACTGGGATTGTAACACCAGCTTATGATTTTCTTATCGGCTTCCTTCCTGCTTAATCCCTCCAAATTTTGAAACAAAGGAGTAATTTCCTCCACCTCCTTCTCTTTTACCAACCAATCATTTTTATCCATTTCAGAAACATCTGCATCATCTTCTCCCTTCTTAGCAACATAAATCAAGGGTCGCTCATCAACTTCATAAAACTCCGGTTCTGAATCATAGTCTATAAGTTGTTCATCTTCCTCCTCTTCATCGACCAACCCTTTGCCTCTATCAGATACTCCTTCAGTAGTAGCAGTAACAACAACTTCTTCACCAACAAGATCTTTTTCAAAATCAAACTGCATGTTTACAAACCCAGCCTCGATAATATCTTCCTCATCATTCCTTCCAACATCCTCTCTTGGAATTTCCTGCTCTCTTCCACCAGTGGATGCTGCTCCAGAAGTGCCCTCTCCTACCTTAGATGAAGTACCCACATTCAGAAATGAGTACTTTGATGTATCAGTCAAATCATCTAACTCAGATTGAGTCAGTTGACTAGGTAGGCCGGCTGCAGCTTTCATTTGTGTAATCTCCTCAAACAACTTCTTAATCAGTTTGTTTTGATCAACTAACATTCTCTGCATTTCCTCAATCACCTCATCTTTCTGTCTTTCTCTGATCTCCTGATTTGTAAGTTTAGTCTTAATCATACTCAGTTCATTGGCCAACGAAGTATTCAGGTTTCGTATCACATCCTCATCAAGATCTTCACTAGCTTCTCTTCTAGCTATAAATCCCTCATGTCTATGTTTGGTTCGCCGCTCAGCCTCAGCAAAATCAGTTTTCTTCTTAGACCTCCTTTCTTTCTCAACCCTGATCTCCTCAGCTTGTGCATCAATATTCTCTTCAAAATCATAATCCTTTTCTTTAGCATATCTCTTCCTTTTCTTTGTAGCATCAGCTTGTTGTACTCTTGTTTCTTCAGCTCTTTTACTCTCAGACTCATCCACCCGTCTAATATAATTCCAGCGTTCTGGAGGATACATATTTTCCCAAAGATGGGTGATTTTACCACTAAAGTCGTGGCGAATAGCACAGCAGTCAGCAAAAATACGGGGATTCATCTGCACCAGCCTCTTAATCTCTCCATGTTTTGGAACATCAGGTATAAGATCATCAAAAATCATCTGAAGAAAACGAGGGTATAGCAGCCATTTGTCTTTCTTTACATCCATCACATTCTCTGCCATACATGCAAAAACCAATCTAGCTATATTGGCCTTCTCCCCTTTACAACACAGCACCATTGCCTTAGCCCAATCAAGATTAAGTCCATCTGATCCACCTTTACGGTGATCTAGACACATGATAAAAACATGAGCGATATAGCTCCATTCTTTAGATAAGAATGACTTCTTGATCTCTTTCCTTGAACCAAAGGCTGGTCCCTCATACCCCATACTTCTAAAAGCTTGAAACACCTTAGAATCTATCATAGCTACTTCATCTCTAGAATCATCTTCAAGTCTAAGTATCCTCGAAACACTCTCAGCAGTGATCGTCACATCATGATCAATAACTTTGGCAGTGATTCGCTGTACATCTCCTCTAGTATCATATTCTGCATATCGCCAAAAATCTCTAATATGAAGATCATAAATAGTAGGCGAATGAGATATGGCATAGGCTATAGGTGATCTTTGAAGCCATCTGATACAATCTCGAAATCCAGCTGCCTTAGGGTGATTATCATCTAAAATGGCTGTGATGTTATTCCGCTCATCAAATTTGAGATTAGCCATCATAACCTGATAAAGAAAACAATTAAATATGAATGAGAAATTATGAAAATAAGAAAATAATACTAAAACAAAGGAAACTAGCAGTTTCGGCAAGCGAAACAATAGTTTCGCTCACTAAGACATAATAGTTTCGCTGAACAAAAACAGTTTCGACAATGAAAACTAACAGTTTCGACAAGCGAAACAATAGTTTCACTCATTGAAACATGTTATTTTCGCAGAACAAAAAGCAATTTCGACAAGGTGAGGATAGATTAAAGAAGATTCGCTATTAATTTCTCCAAGCACAAACATAGTTTCGCTGCAACAAATTAGTTTCGCTGTTCAAAAATTAGTTTCGCTGTTCACAAGAAAACATGATCAAGCGAAATTGTGCAAGTTTAAGACCAAATACTGCGAAACTAAAGATAATTTGGCGAAACTGTTAAGTTCGCCCGGACAGCATAACTTTACAGTTTCGCTGAAAAGATGAGAACTTTCGTTCAGTTTCGCAGAAGAATCTGTAAATTGTAACTCCAGGATAATCAAACTTGAATCAAATCATGAAGATTATAGATCAAATAATGACGAACACAATCAAAACCCCTTTGATCTCTATTGATTGCTAATAATATTGTTTACAAGTAAATCCCTCAATCAATTGGTCATGCAACCATTTAAATAATCGGGAATTGTTTTATCCTTCTTTTTAATTTGCCAAATTTGTTTCGGTTCAGTTAACTTGGATTTGAACGAATTAAATTTGGAAATCATTTTCTGTTTAAGACCAGAAGGAAAAGAATTTGGTTTTAAGGCTTTGGTCATTTTCATCTTTGTATCATGTGAAACCGGCTTCACATGAAAAGGTTTGGATGGAGGGTTTTTCATCCAACCATTCAAAGATGTGTGCTTTTTACCTCTTAATCTAGAGAAGCAACCCGTGTTGCCTTTACCATCTGGAACATTCTTTGTAGACTTACAGCTGGAGAAGCAATTCGTTTTGCCTTTACCATCCGTAGCAAGCCTTTGAGGACATTTCTTAACCACATGACCTTCTTTTCCACACTCAAAACAAGCCTTGAATGGCTTTTGATGCTTCACTGAACCGTGTAATGCAGGTGGGGATGAGGATTGTTTTGAGCTTGTAGCAGATTCTTGCTTGTTTTGGCATTTGCTATGCTGAACAGGAAATGAGATCTTCACTGATTGAGTGGGTTGTTTTGCAGTTGGAGAAGAGATCCGTATTGGTCTTAATTCAGCTTTTGGAAGCTTTTGAGACTTGACAATGTCAGGAGATATATTGATCTGTGAGGAACCAACACGCTCCTCTGTGTTTGATTCATCATCTGAGCTTGACCAGTCTAGTATACACAGATCTGCTTCCAATGGATCTTGATTGACAGGAATAGGATGTGTTGTTGTTGGAACTTGATGATTAGGTGATTTCGGATTTATCTTTTCTTTCACAACCCTGACAGGCTCAAAAGTAGGAATTTCACCTTCTTTAAACTTATCAAAGAAGTTAGAAGAAATAGTAGATATAGATTTACAAACAACCGGGACTGAACAATCGTTAGCTTGACTGTCAGGATTTGATTTATTGTATCCCATACCAGTTGTAAAATCATAATCATCTCGCACCTCTTTAAGATTCACACCGCTCAAACCTGCATGCAAACTACTATTAGATTGTTCAAACAAATCATTTTTAGGATGAGGTTTGGGAATTGGTAAATAACATAAAGTAGAAGGGGGTGGAACTGAATTAAATACAGTTTCACTATCAGATTTATATCCAATCCCATGTTTCACCCGCGCCCCTTGTTGTTTAGCAATAAGCTTATCCTTTTTCATGTGTGAAAGGGTCCATTTATCAAGTTTTGTTTGAAGCTTTGTCGTTTCAAATTGAGCTAAGACAGCCATTTCTCTCAGAATATTAATTTCAACGTTACGCTCCAAAATGGTTCTTCTTAAAAGATCATTTTCAGCCAATGCTTCATTAAGTTTTCTTGAAAAAGCAATTTCAGTTTTCTTTAATTCCTGATTGATTGTTTTTAATTATTTTTCATTTTCCAATAACAATCTGTTTGCCTTATAAATTCCAAATAACCGGATTTTGCATGACGAAGAACACATATCCTGAACAGTCTCATAAGGAAGACCTATGATAGTTCATTCTGCAGCTAAGCTCTTTTCACAGTTGCAAGCCCATGTGATTTCTTGTTGTTCCTCTTCTTTGACCTTCAGCATCTTGTCAACCTCAGACTCTTTCTCTCTTTTATCAGCTTTTCCAGCCTTATCATCATCGGTTCTCATAGACTCTGGTTTACTATCGTTGTTGACTCTTAGAGCTTCACGATTCTCTTCAACAATTTTTCTGAATTTAGAATTTAAATCCGAATCAGATCTCAATAACTTCAACTTTTCAATCATCTCTGTTTTGTAATCAAGTATGTTTGTTACGGAAGAAACAAGATCAGTATTAAGCGCGTGGGTTTGATGTGGGAACACTGCTTGCTGAAATTCGTTTCTTTGGATATCCAGCTCGAGAGATTTTAGTCTGTTGATCATATCCATAAGTTTTGAGTCGACATAACCTCTTTCTAGCTTCAGCATTTTAACTTGATGACTCCATGCAGACGGAAGAGAGTCTAGAAGCTTTTGAATCTGTTCATGATTACTGAGATCAGGAACATGCTTCTTTTAGATTATTTGCCACCTTTAAGAATCGATCAATCAAATCTGACAATTTTTCTTTCTTCATTGCTGCAAAAGAATCAAACCGGCTTTGTGCTGTTGTGAGATTATCTGATTAAACATCTTCTGAAGATGACATTGTATTAAAAAAAATTTAAACAATTAAACGCCCCAAAAATATTTTTCCCAAAAAGTTTATAATAATTCTCCCCCGGGAAAAATATATTCTTTTTAAATGTCACGCTAGACAATCTTTATCGGGATGAACTCAATTAATCCAAACTAAAAGGAAAAAGTCATCTTTAACATTCGAATTTCGCTGAAGAAATGATAGTTTCGCTGGCAATTTCGACAGCAGTTTCGCTAATCAAATGCTTGAGACTGCTTAGTTTCGCCGACAATTTCGCACAAAACAAGCTTGAACTTTCGTTCAAAGATACTTTCGACAGCAATTTCGCTTGTAATATGCACACAAGCACTGTTGAACTCAAGATCACTACTTTCGCGGAGATGCTGAAATTAACTACAAAGTGTAAAACACTTGTAGTTTCGCTGAAAGAACAGGCAGTTTCACTGGATGAATTGGTAATTTCGCTGGACGAAGCTGAAAAGCTTTTTCAACACGAAATCAATCTGAAAACGCCCAAATCTTAATGGATTTGAAATCTGATGATTAACAGAGCTTTTCCAACCAATAACAAGCAAACTTCAATCAATTTCCATATCAATAACACTCAAATTTGATCCAAAATTGATGAAAACGTGATATTGAACAAAAACAACCAAAACCTCAACTTCTCTCTCCCAAAATCTTCAAAACTTCAGTGAATTTGATCCAAAATAGCTCTGATACCAAATTGTTGGTCCATGTGATCGAAAAACAGTACAATTGAAGTGATGAATTGCTCAATATCTAACATCCATGCTAAACAACAACAATTAAGAAGATAGAAGACAATTCTAACACATATTTGATAACCAAATGAACAATAACAATCAATAACATGAAGCACAATAGTATTTATGTGTAAAAACTGCTTAGAATAGGTAACTTGCAACAATGATCCACGATTAGGGTTTTGCAAGCTTACCTTACAATGAGAATTGACAAAAGTATATATAGCAGTTGTAGTTTCGCTGACAGTTTCGCTACCAGCGAAACTGTCATGCCGAAACTATAGTTTCGCCCGGCAGAACACAAGTTCACCGGGTAAACTAGAACAGCAAACTGTGAGCGAATGTATAGATTCGCTCACAGTTTCGTTGGACTGCCAAAACTACACATTACAAAGAACATACAAAAGAAAACTAACAAAAGTCCTATTACAATGTAAAGTAAACAACTATACTAAAGTGAGTCCAACCTATACATGATCTTCAAGTTCCTATGGAAGACCAAAATGCATCCGGAGAATTTCCTACGGAAGACCAGAATGCATCCGGAGAAGTTCCTACGGAAGACCAAAATGCATCCGGAGAAGTTCCTACGGAAGAGCAAAATGCTTCCGAAAAAGTTCCTGCGGAAGAGCAAAACACAACTGGAGATACTTTTGTAGCCCAAACAACAGACTCTTATGAGCATTCAACTCCCGTTGAACATTTTGACTACTTCTTAAATTCTCAATCTGAGCTGAATCAGTCTGAGGTGATGGAAATGACTAACCTGGAATCATCTATTCCAGTTGAATCAACTCCTTCAATGAGAATCCATAAGATTCATCCACTTGACAACATCATTGGAAACCCGAAAAGAGAACTACAAGGAGCCAAAGTAGTACAGCCAACCTTTGTCTCTTCAACTGTTCTTTCTCAAGTGGTGCCTCCAAACATCACAGCTGCTTTAAAAGACAATAGCTGGATTGAAGCTATGCAAGAAGAGCTTCAACAGTTCAGAAAGCAAAAAGTGTGGTCTCTTGTTGATTTGCCTGAAGGTTACAAGATGGCTATACAAAAACAAACTGGATGATAGAGGGATTATTGTACGAAACAAAGCAAGGTTGATTGCACAATGATACACTCAAGAAGAAGGAATAGTCTATGATGAAGTTTTTGCACCAGTTGCAAGAATTAAGGCCATAAGAGTGTTTTTGGCCTATGCATCATATAAGAAGTTTACTGTGTATCAGATGGATGTCAATTGTGCATTCCTATATGGGAAGATTGATGAGGAAGTTTATGTGTCACAACCCCCCGGTTTTGAAGATCCTCATTATCCTCATAGGGTATACAAACTAGATAAAGCCTTGTATGGTCTTCATCAAGCACCAAGAAAATGGTATGAAACACTATCATCTTTCTTACTCAAGCATGGCTACAAAAGAGGAACTATTGATCAGACACTCTTTCTCAAACAAGAACATCAAGATCTCTTAGTAGTTCAAGTATATGTTGATGACATTATATTTGGTTCAACCAATAAGAGATTGTGTGTGAATTTTGAAGAGCTGATGAAATCTGAATTTCAGATTAGCTCAATGGGTGAATTAACCTTCTTCCTTGGCCTTCAAGTTCATCAAAAATCAGATGGGATATTCATCAACCAAGAGAAATACATACATCAAATTCTGAAGAAATACAATCTTGCTGAAGTATCCTCATGCAAAACACCAGCATCAACAATTGATAAGATTGCTCCTGATCCCTCTGGAAAATCTATTGATCAAAAATTATATAGATCAATGATAGGTTCACTTATGTATTTAACTGCCAGTAGACCTGATATTATGTTTGTTGTGTGTGTATGTGCCAGGTACCAATCTGATCCCAAGGAGTCACATCTTAATGCTGTAAAAAGAATTTTCAGATACCTCAAGGGAAAACCAGGACTTGGTCTTTGGTATCCAAAGGATGGAGACTTTACACTCTACTCATACTCAGACAATGACTATGGTGGATGTAGCAGTAACAGAAAATTAACAACCGGTGGATGTCAATTCATTGGACCAAGGCTAGTATCATGGCAGTGCAAGAAACAAACCAATGTTTCTGTATCCACAGCTGAGGCTGAGTACATTGCTGCTTCAGCTGGTTGCTCTCAAGTTCTGTGGTTGCAAAACCAATTGCTTGACTATGGTTACAACTTTCTTCAAACTTCAATCTATATAGACAATTCTGCTGCTATGTTTATCACTGCTAATCCTATGCAACATAGTAAAACAAAACATATTGAGATAAGATATCATTTTCTGAGAGATTGCTCAGAAAAGGGGTTGATTAAGTTAGTCAAAGTGGATACATCAAATCAGCTTGCTGATTTATTCACTAAAGTCTTTGATTCAGTCAGATTTAATTTTCTGATTGAGTCTCTAGGCATGATTAACTTAGATTAATCAAGTTTAAACAAACAAAATACTGTGTGTAATGATGCATCAGCATGACATATGTGTGGGAAATGATAGTACACTATAGCTTTGCCTATTCCTGAATAAATAAATAACAATAAATCTCAGCAAGTTTCTTGGTATGTGAGTAGATTCATCTTGAGTGGAAACTGAACTGAGTCCATGCCAAACATAATGCTAAAATGATTGTTTGTGGGAAACTTCATTTTGGGAATACAAAGTGAGTCTTATTCTAATGTGACCAAATCACTCATCTAAACACACTATGTAAAACACTTTATAATATCTATCTTTGTAAATCATACTCCCTCTGTTTTGTATGAACAAAGACCTGGGTGTATGATCACCATACTGAATATTAGTTGCAAAAGGTGAAAAGATCATGATCCTCATCATCCCTCTGTTTTGTGTGAACAAAGACCTGGGTTAAAGGCACCTCTGTTTTACGTGAGTAAAGACCTGGTGACCTGATGATGATCATATCTAAAGCTCTCAAAAGAATCCTATGTGATCAACTGTATATTATCTTGAGCTTTTACATCAATGCATCAATGAGATGTCAAATGCATCTCAAGATAGATCTTATAACTTAAAGTACATAGTCTTAAGTGTGAAAAGTGATGATTTGACTTGCAAAGGGAGGACAAAACCTTTGTGAGTTGAATATGAAGCCCATAACAGTTATTTCCAAATCAATATGAAAACATGATAAACAGCATGCCTAGTTGATACATGAGCTCTTGTATGGATTTATGTGGACAATATACTTGCAATCAGAACTTGTTCAGGTATCAAATCAACAAAATAACTCATCAGAAAGAGGCTTAGTATTATAGTATGATCTCATCATATGTGTATATATAACTGATCATTATCATACAGTTAAAAATCATGTTATTCCTCTTAAAGAAATTTATGATAAATGCTTAAGTTCACCATTAATCACAAATTTAGGGGGAGTAGAATACATGAAAAAATGTCTCAATCAGCAGTAGCAATGTCTATATCATTATCAATTTGAAGGAATTGGAATCTGAGCATCATCTTAGCTTCTGGATACATGAAAATTTTAGTAAAAATCATTTTAAACTTTCTTGTACTAAATTGCCATGTATACAAAGCCGACAAGGTCCTAAAACAATAAATGGTTCTAACCAATGGAGTTGGGACATTGTCACACCCCCGCTAAAAGCGAAAACACGAGGATGTAACGAGACCGGGATCGTCATAACACATGGTAAGCGATAGAGATGCAATATAAATATATGATGACAAGCGTGTCATGACGACACCCGACAACAAGGGGACTTGTGTCGTGTTTAGTCAATGTTCACGACATCATAGCCATAAGCATAAACATGATGATGATTCACGTAATCACATAAAGATGAAATTGTAATATGAATTCCCACAACCCGGGAACAAGTTTCAAAAGATTGTAATTGTTTACACATATCAACATTGTTCAAAAATAATTGTTTGATAACATGTTAAGTCCCAAAAATGCATCCTAGGGTCTCCACTAAGGCAGCACACCTAGATTCCTGAACTTGCATGATCACCTGAAAAGATATGCTCAAAACGGTCAACATAATTGTTGGTGAGCTCGCAGGTTTAAGTAATAAAAATGTAATTGATGCTGTATAAAGTAAGCGTAATGGAATACCGTGAATACAGTTATATACACAAGTAAAATCACATGACATGAGCTTTGCAACCAAACCTAGCGACGTACACAAAGAAATTGTCGGCATATATTCACCCAAGGGCCCGTTCCTGGGGCCACTGATGGTACCAACTAGTATACCATCGAACAAGGGTGGGGGTGTCAACCCAGTAGTACTACCAATACCTAACCGTCGGTTCCCACACTGGAATTAAATAGTTGCAAAGATAGAACCACACAGCAGACCCAAGCATGTATCAGATAAGTACTTGTAACACAGTATCACGTTGGTTCCTTGTATGTAAAATGTAAGTAAGTTGTACAGCATTGAAAATGAGTAAGCATACTTTTCCCCCAAGTTGTAAATGATTGAAATATTGTATAAGCGTAAAAAGGGGCCACAAAACTCACTTGTTAAGTGGTAAGTATGTATGATCGATGTATCCAAATGTTGAATGCAAAAGAACAGTCAAACACCTATTGACAGTTATTGTTAAGCATTAATGATATGAAATAAGCGCATAATAATGATCGGTCGGTTCGGGTTGTATCGGCTGGGTCGCGTGTAACACACACAAACAGACACACGTACTAGACCTTATGTAGATCCATGTACTAGACATTGTCGCCATTATTGATGATGTTTGAGTAAAGTTTCATTGTTATTGAAGAAGTATTGAATAAGTTTCAATAGTTATAAGTCAGTTGATAATTGTAAAACGTTAGTTTAATTTGTTTTGAATAGTATTTGTGCCCTTTTTAGCGTTGACTTTAATATTTGTGGCCGAATAATGGCTACTGTGTTAATGTTACCTCAACATCACACGTCATACTCACACCACGCACAAGAAGGAAATCAAACACAACAGTTACAGTCGCACGACAAGAACAGACGCACGACTCAACCTCCATACGCACGAATCAACCCTCAATCGTGCGAATCAGCTTCATTCGTACGATTGAGCCTTCATTCGTATGACTGGCATTCAGTCGTACCACACAACACTCAATCGCACAACTCAACCTCCATACGCACGAATCAACCTTCAATCGTGCGAATTAGCTGCTTTCGTACGATTGAACCCTCATTCGTGCGATTGGACTCCAGTCGTGCGAATCACGCACAATCGCATACACTCAGTCGGTCACCTGGCTCAATCGCACACAATCATTCATACGCATGACTCAATCGCATACATTCATTCGCATGCATGACTCAATCGCATACATACACACAGTCGCACGACATGCCTAGTCGCACAACTCAGTCGCACGATTGACTCAGACGCATGGTTCAGTCGCACGACTCTCCCAGTCGCACGGCTCAATCGCATGACAGACCCAGTCGCCTGAACAGGAGAATCGCGACTGTGGTCGGGCTGAGCAGCCCCCGGGCTGCTCTAAACGCGAGTTTTACACCACAAGGACTTCCAGAAACACTCAACAAACATACACAAACATGAAACACAAGCAGAAAGACCTCACACGCACCCATACGACCTTGTGTGTTCGGGTTGAACCCGAACACCCGAAACCCTAGTTTTGGACAGCCGTGAAAAGGCAAGAAAAGAGACAACCAAAGTCGTCTACCTGCTAGAAATGAGTGAACTAGGCTGTAGATGAAGTCTAGACGACGAAAACGAGCATAAGCGGGTCGGTTTTGGTGCTAGAATGAAGAAGATGTGTGTGTAGAGAGGATGAAGAGATGAAGAAGATGATGAAAATGAGGGATTATGGCTGGTAATGGGTTTATATACCCAGCCCAAGTTTGCAAAATTACAAGTTTAGTCCCTGCACTTAACCCCCGAGTTTCCCAAATTTGGTTCGGTTGAAAAAACGACTTTATTAGGTTAATCATATTAGTTATAAAAATGGATTTAATGATATTATGACTTAAGAAATGGTTTTATTTGGTGACGTTTAATATATATAAAAATGATATATTTGGCGGTTTCGAAGATGAAAGTTTTAAAAGTTTTTAAAGTTAACATATGATTATAACGAATACACACGCACAACGATGATAATGCACACATGATATCCACATAAAGGGTTAAATAAGGATGAGGAATGATCGATCAAAGAATAGTTAACGGACAATCACGTTAATTGACGGACCTTAAGGTGACGGATGTCACAGTATCCCCCAGTTGAGAGAATTTCGTCCCGAAATTCAGCTGGAGTTAGGTCCAAGAGTGTCATCCTCGAAAAGATGTGGATATTTGAGTTTCATCTGATCTTCTCGTTCCCATGTAAACTCTGGCCCTCGTTTTGAATTCCACCTTACGCGAATAATAGGTATCCTACTGCGCTTCAGTTGCTTGACCTTCCGATCCATGATCTCAATGGGTTCCTCAACAAAATGAAGCTTTTCATCAATCTTGATTTCCTCGATTGGCACGTGAAGGGATTCGTCGGCCAAACACTTCTTGAGGTTCGACACGTGAAAAGTATCATGCACACCCCTGAGTTCTTGTGACAACCTTAATCGGTAAGCCACTGGACCGATTCTTTCAGTAATCTCGAATGGTCCAACGTATCTTGGGGCTAACTTCCCTTTCTTTCCAAATCGAACGACTCCTTTCTAAGGGGAGACTTTGAGTAATACACGATCCCCAACGTTGAATTCTAGAGGCTTCCGACGGTTGTCGACATAGCTCTTTTGGCGATCTCGTGCGGCTTTAAGTCGGTCTTTGATTTGAAAGATCTTGTCAGTTGTTTCTTGAATGATCTTTGGGCCTGTTAGCTGACTTTCACCAATTTCGGCCCAACAAACGGGAGATCTGCATTTCCTTCCATACAACGCTTCTAACGGAGCACACCCAATGCTTGTATGGTAGCTGTTGTTGTAAGAGAACTCAATCAACGGTAGATGAGCATCCCAACTACCACCAAAATCGATTACACACGCCCTCAACATGTCTTCTAGCGTCTGTATAGTTCGTTCACTTTGGCCATCTGTCTGAGGGTGATAGGCGGTACTCATATCTAATCGAGTGCCCATCGCTTTCTGTAGTGTCTGCCAAAATCGTGAAGTGAATCGGCTATCACGGTCGGATATGATTGACACCGGCACTCCGTGCCGTGTCACGACCTCTTTGATGTACAATCTCGCCAACTTATCCATTTTGTAGTCTTCTCGGATAGGCAAGAAATGTGCTGACTTCGTCATTCGATCCACAATGACCCATATCGAGTCATGACAGCTGCTTGTTCTAGGGAGTTTGGTAATGAAATCCATAGCTATGTTCTCCCATTTCCACTCGGGAATTTCAGGTTGCTGTAATAATCCCGATGGTTTCTGATGTTCAGCCTTAACTTTCGAGCACGTCAAGCATCTGCTGACGTATAAGGCAATGTCTTTCTTCATGCCTGGCCACCAGTACAGATCCTTGAGATCATGATACATCTTGTCTGCACCAGGATGAATAGAATATCGCGTCTTGTGGGCTTCATCCATGACTAAGGTACGTACACCTCCCCATCTGGGTACCCATATGCGATCCATAAAGTAGTGTATACCGTCATCCTTGCGAATCATCTGCTTATCTAACCCTCGGAATTCTTCTCCCGCAAGGTTTTCTTCTTTCAATGCCTCACTTTGTGCAGTTTGGATCTGAGCTTTCAAGGTCGTTTGAATGGTCAATCCCAACGCTCGTGCACGTAGTGGTTTCACACGTTCTTTACGGCTTAAAGCATCAGCCACCACGTTAGCTTTCCCCGGATGATACCGGATTTCACAGTCGTAGTCACTAAGAAGCTCTACCCAACGCCGTTGGCGCATATTAAGTTCTTTCTGATCCAGAATATGTTGGAGGCTCTTATGATCTGTGAAGATGATGCATTTGGTTCCATACAGGTAATGCCTCCAAATCTTGAGTGCAAATACTACAGCGCCCAACTCAAGATCATGAGTGGTGTAGTTCTTTTCGTGCACTTTAAGCTGTCGTGAAGCGTAGGCAATCACCTTATCCTTCTGCATTAGCACACATCCCAATCCTTGATGTGACGCATCGCAGTATACCACAAAATCGTCATTTCCGTCTGGAAGGGACAATATAGGCGCGTTGCACAACTTCTCTTTCAACGTTTGAAACGCCTGTTCTTGTGCATGTCCCCAATCAAACTTCTTGTCTTTCTGAGTAAGCAGGGTTAATGGTTGCGCAATTTTTGATAAATTCGCGATGAAGCGACGATAATAACCGGCCAGTCCTAAAAATTGTCGTATCTCTGATGGTGTCTGGGGCGTATCCCATTTCTTCACCGCTTTGATCTTGCCGGGATCTACATGAATCCCGTCCTCATTAATTACATGACCCAAAAACTTCACTTCCCGCAACCAAAACTCACACTTCGAGAACTTGGCGAAAAGTTTCTCTTCTCGTAGCAGCTCCAAAATTGCCCGAAGGTGTTCTTCATGATCCTCTTTTGATCGGGAGTAGATAAGTATATCGTCTATGAACACTATCACGAACTTATCCAAGTAAGGTTTGCACACCCGATTCATTAGATCCATAAACACAACTGGTGCGTTAGTCAGCCCAAACGGCATGACCAAGAACTCATAGTGCCCATAACGAGTCCTAAACGCTGTCTTTGGTATGTCGTCCTCGAAAACTCTTAGCTGATGATAACCTGAACGAAGATCGATCTTTGAAAAATACGAAGCTCCTTGTAGCTGGTCAAACAAATCGTCGATCCTGGGAAGAGGATATCGATTCTTCACAGTCAACTTGTTCAGTTCACGGTAGTCGATGCACATGCGGAACGATCCATCCTTTTTCTTGACAAATAATACCGGTGCTCCCCACGGTGAATGACTCGGTCGAATAAAACCCTTCTCCAGTAGTTCCTGTAACTGACTAGACAACTCTTGCATTTCGGACGGCGCTAGTCGATATGGTGTCTTTGCTACCGGTGTAGCTCCAGGAAACGAAATTCCACCTGTCGTGGAGGAGGCAAACCAGACAAGTCATCTGGAAATACATCTGGGTAATCCCGTACCACTGGAATATCTACTAGTTTCCTCTCTTCGTCTTTCTTTTCAACCACATGAGCCAGAAAAGCGTAGCACTGCTTTCGTAAACTCTGGCGTGCTTTCATGCAGGAAATAAGCTTTAAGTTCTTTCCCGGTTGTTCTCCCTGAATCTTGAGTACTTCCCCGTTTGGCATAGGGATTCGTACTATTTTGTCTCGACAGACAATCTCTGCTCCATTTTGCGACAACCAATCCATGCCCACAATCACATCAAAGCTTCCTAACTCGAAGGGTATCAAATCTATATCGAAGGCATGGTCCTCCAATGTTAACGAGCACTTCCTAATAATCTCATCAGCCTGAACAACCCTACCATTGGCCATCTCTACAGAGTAGCTAGTTTCTAGCCTACTAGGACTCAAATCAAGCAATTGCACAAACTCAGAAGATATAAAACTATTGTCTGCTCCAATATCAAATAATATAGATGCGAAGTGATGATTGAGTAAGTGCGTACCCGTGACAACATTCGGGTCCTGACGAGCATCATTGGCTCCAATAACGAATGCACGTCCCCGAGCTGCATTCCCTTGAGTAGCTGGGCCTTGATTCCTAGCTATGGCCATCACTTGCTGCTGGTTGTTTCCCTGTTGACCCGGTGCCCGATTCAGCCTGGGGCACATGTTTCTGTAATGATCAGGGCTCCCACACTCAAAACAAGCCCTTGCATTCCCGGCGGGGTTAACCGCGTTGACGGGTGCCACCAGATTCGGTGCAGTTCTACAATCTCTTGCCAAATGCCCCGGGCGCCTACAGTTCGCGCACACCCGGCACGGCACTCCTGGAGGATGATGATAGTTGCACCTGTCACATTTGGGGTGCGGCCCCACATACTCTCTTTTGGCCTGAGACACGGCCATAAAATTCCTGGTCGTCTTGACCCTCTTATCAAACTTTCCGACACTCGACCGGCTCGATTCCTCAACATCCTTTCGCTTCTCTGCTCCTCTGCCCAACACCCTTGTTCTTACCATCTCATCAGTCAAAGCGCTAGCTTTCAGAATTGCGCTCTGAATAGTAGGAGGAGCAGCTGCTGTTACCATCGCCCTAATTTGAGGCGCAAGTCCCCAAATGTACCTCTCGATTCTCTTTGATTCCGGCGTGACCAGATGCGGAACCAACCTTGCCAGCTCATGAAAACGGTCAGTATAAGCTGCATGCCCTGCCCCCACCATAGCATGATTCCAGAACTCATGCTCTAACTTCTGCATCTCGTTGAGGGGGCAGTATTCCTCGGTGATCAAAGCCTTGAACTCATCCCACGACATCTGCATTGCAGATTCTCTTCCTCTTGCTTGAACTTGGGTGTTCCACCAGGTTAGAGCCTTGCCCTGCAGTGAGCAAGTGGCATACTTGATTCTCTGACTGTCGAGGCACTCACTGATGTCAATCACTGCCTCCATCTTTTCTAGCCACCTGGTTAGGGCTATCGCCCCACCTTTCCCATCGAATTCCCTTGGTTTGCAAGCCACAAACTCCTTGTACGAACATCCCCGACGTGCATTAACAACCCCAGTTTCAATACCGGCTGTACCACCATTTCCGGTTTCCTGGTTGCTTTCGTTTCCGGTCGGGTTTCCGTTTCCCACCTCATTTTCGATCCCACCATGGGCTCTTTCTCCATTGTCTCCATCATCGTTGCCACCATCCCCGTGAGGGTGGTGTTGCTGGAGTGCGTCGCTCACTTGGGCCACGATAGTAGGAATCAGTGCGGCCAGCTGCTGAGCGATCAGGGCTGCCATATCAGCGTTCCCTGTTCCCTGATTGTTACTGGCAGGAGCATCACTTGTCCTTGGTGCTCTGCCTCTGCTTCTGCCTCTGCCCCTTGGGGCTTCACTCCCGCCACTATTGCTGCGGGTAACTCTTCGAGGCGGCATTTTCTAATCATAGGAAAAGTAAACACATAAGCTTAAATCAATTGAAAGTGTATTATCCATAACACTCATCATGTCCAGTATTCCAAGTTGATATCACACTTATTGTCATCACACATCGCATGCAATTCGTGTAGTTCTCACACCATGAATTGGTAATGTCTCAACAATAGTCCATCATATCAATTGTAAATCCATGTATATAATCACATTTAGTCTAGCGGAGGTTGTCTATTTCCTCCTCTTTCGAGGTTTCAGACATAGCTTCCTCAGGGTTAATCTCAATGTCCAAGGTCAAGCGCAATAGCATGATATGTGAAGATCTCTTCGGGTTTAATACCCGGATTTTGATAAACTAACTCGGCGCGCAGAGGGAACGGAAGACCCAATAGAAGCATCCCATAAAAGAGTGAGCACAAGGGCTCTCTCATAGGTTGGAAAGATCACATAACAAATAGATGAACAAATCAAGCAGTGAGGAACACATACACGAGATATAATATGCATACAGATTTCTAGCATGCAAATCTACATGAAGGTTCCTAGGTTATAGTCTAGGTCAAGCGTATTGCCTAATTCTCTATAACCAATGGCTCTGATACCAATCTGTCACAGAAACACGAGGATGTAACGAGACCGGGATCGTCATAACACATGGTAAGCGATAGAGATGCAATATAAATATATGATGACAAGCGTGTCATGACGACACCCGGCAACAAGGGGACTTGTGTCGTGTTTAGTCAATGTTCACGACATCATAGCCATAAGCATAAACATGATGATGATTCACGTAATCACATAAAGTTGAAATAGTAATATGAATTCCCACAACCCAGGAACAAGTTTCAAAAGATTGTAATTATTTACACATATCAACATTGTTCAAAAATAATTGTTTGATAACATGTTAAGTCCCAAAAATGCATCCTAGGGTCTCCACTAAGGCAGCACACCTAGATTCTTGAACTTGCATGATCACCTGAAAAGATATGCTCAAAACGGTCAACATAATTGTTGGTGAGCTCGCAGGTTTGAAGATCATGTTAGGTTGGACTCACTTTAGTATAGATGTTTACTTTACATTGTAATAGGACTTTTGTTAGTTTCATTTTGTATTTTGTTAGTAATTAGCAGTTTTGGCAGTCCAGCGAAACTGTGAGCGAATCTATACATTCGCTCACAGTTTGCTGTTTTGGTTTACCCGGCGAACTTGTGTTCTGCCAGGCGAAACTATAGTTTCGGCATGACAGTTTCGCTGGTAGCGAAACTGTCAGCGAAACTATGACTGCTATATATACTATTGTCATTTCACTTTGTATGGTAAGCTTGCAAAACCCTAATCGTGGAATTCTGTTGCAAGCTACCATTTCTAAGCAGTTACTTCATTGAAATACAATTGTGCTTGTTGTTATTGAGTGAGTTTGTTCATTTGAGTACCAATTATGTCTTGGTTCATCATATTCACTTCTCAATTGTTGTTATTTGGATTGTGTGTTTGATATTGATCAAATTATCCTATCAATTGTACTGTTCATCGATCACATGGACCAACAATATGGTATCAGAGCCTTAGTGCTCTTGATTTGTTGAGTTTTTGTGGTTTTGGTCAATATCTAGTTTCAATCAATTTTCATTGGATTATCAGCTGTTTTTGGCATGAAAATTGATTGAATTATGCTTGTTCTTGATTGAGGAAGATTCTACAATCATCAGATCTCAAATTCATTGAGTTTTGGATGATTTCAGATTGATTTTGAGGTGAAAAAGGGTTTTGAGATCGACCAGCGAAATTACTGTTCTTACTGCGAAACTGTCATCTTCATTCAGCGAAATTATGAGTTATTTTGGATCAGAAGTTGTTTTCTAGAGTTTCAGCGAAAGTATTTCCTTGAACGAAAGTTCATTAGTGTTTTTGACCAATCATCAAGCGAAAGTGTTGCCGAATCTATTTCTGAACGAAAGTTCAAGCTTGTTTCCTGCGAAATTAGCAGCGAAACTAAGCAATTGTTGTCTCTGATTCAAGCGAAAGTGCTGCTGAAATTGCAAGCGAAAGTGTCTGTGTTTGCGAAAGTGTCTGCAATAGTATTGTTTCAGCGAAACTGTTAGCCAAGTCACTTCTTTCAGCGAATTTGTTAGCGAATTTGTCAGCGAAATTATCAATTATCATGTCGAAATTAACTACTCTACACTTGCGGATCTTGAAAGTGTTGCTCCTAATAGACCTCCAAGACTCATTAATGGAGATAATTTTGAAGATTGGAAGAGATGTCTCAAAGCTTTCTTTTTCTACACAGATCATAATCAATGGGAATCGATTGTTTCAGGTCATCATATACCTACGGTTACGGTTGGTGATGTCGTTTCTCAGAACAAAGATCCATCTTCTTATACTGAAAGAGATCTGAAACTGATTGATCGTGATCGAAAAGCTTTTGGTGCTCTAACTCTCTGCTTGGCTCCAGACATCTACAATCGTTTTGCAGAGCATAAAAATGCTAAATCCCTTTATGATGCTCTCTGTGAATTCTATGATGGAAATGCAGATCTGGTGAAAGACAAGAGTATTCAAGCTGAAAAGGAGTTCAATTCGTTTGTAGGATACAAGAATGAAAGTTTGACAGATCTTACAAATCGTTTCTTAACCGTCTCAAGCACTCTGAAGAAGTATGATGAAAGACTCTCCAACAGTGAACAAGTTAACAGGCTTCTCGATTCTCTTCCACCACAGTGGAGTCTTCAAGTGAGGATGCTCAAACAAGAAAGAGGTTTTACAGATTATAAGTTGATGGATATCATTAACAAGTTGAAATCTTTTGAGTTGGATATGAAAAAAAGAGAATTTAACCAGACTATGATGCCCACACCTGGTTTTTCTCAAAATGCTGCTTTGTTGTCATCCGCTGCAAACTCTCACATTCAAAATCCAATTCAAGGAGGGAGCAATACAAGTAATTTATCGAGTGGTAGTAATCATGTTGGAAAAGAATTGGGAAATTCTAAGGTGAATGCTGAAACTACAATTCCATCTGAAACAATGGCTCTTTTTGGAATGTTTGTTTAGAGCTATGAAGCTCTTGTTGCTGGTGAATTGAAAGGTAAAGGAATGACTATGGAGGATATGTATCAGGTTGATCCTGATGATTTAGAAGAAACTGACATTCAATGGCAAATGGCAATGTTAACTTTAAGAGCCCGGAGATTCATGGAAAGAACAGGAAGAAAGAATTTTGGTGGTCAATCATCAACCTCAAAACTAGGATTTGATAAGTCAAAATTGAGGTGCTTTAATTGTAAACAATTGGGACATTTTAAACGTGAATGTCCATTACCAATTGTCACAGATCCTAGTAACACTGGAGTACCAAGATTGACAGCAGAGAAAGTAAAGGAAGAAGGAAATTCAAAAAAGGAGTCAGCCTTCATCTCAAATTTTGACTGGAGTGCAGAGGTGGAAGAAACAAGATCTGAAATAAATCACGCGTTAGTTGCTGAGGTTGTGGAAAGTGATGAGATGGAAGTTGATAAAGATGGATTTGTGCTGTTCAAGGAATTTAAAGGAGAAAATGAATCTTCAGTAAAGGAGAAAGAAGAGAAGGCAGATGGAGAGAAGAAAGAGGAAATTACAAATTCAGATGAAGAAAGAAATTCAAAAGCTGCGAAAGGAAAAGAGAAGGATGATGCGGCCGCTACTGTTGAGGAAAGGAAATCAAGTACTCCAGTATGCATGTGCGATAAAGCTTTAGCTGCCGAAAGGATGGTAATGGGACTTCCTTATGAGGTAATACAGGATATGTGCTCATCTGCTTGCAAAATTAGACTTTTTGGGATTTATAAGGCTAATCGTTTGTTAATTGATAATGAGAAGGATTTAAAACGAATTAATGATGAACTTAAAATGAATGAATCAAAATATTTTGTGAAATTAAATGAGGCTTTAAAAGAAACTGATCATTTAAAAAAAATTGTTTTGGAAAGGAATGTAGAGGTTAATACTTTGACTGAACGGGTTGCTCTTGCTGAATTTGAAGCAAGCAAACTTCAGTCAAAGTTAGATAAATGGACTATTTCTGGAATGAAACATGATGATCTTTGTAAATCTCAACGGGGAGCAAGAATTAAAACAGGTTTGGGCTATGAAAATGTACAGGTTTATCCTCCTCCTAGTACATACTGTTATTCTCCTATGCCTGTTCCTCATCCTTCTAATGATTTAATCAAATCAGATACTGACAGTATGTCTGCAGGTTTAGTTGGGAATAACTCTAAGTACATTCGTGAAGACTACGACTATGGACCAACTAGTGGGCTTGGATGCACTAGTTCTAGTACACCTGAAAATCAGCAGTCTGTTTTAGATAATAAGTCTAGTTTAAATTCAGTGTTTGTTTCTAGTTCAAATGTAACAGACTTGAATGTCTCATGTTCTCTTGATTGTTCTATTTCATCTTGTACTTCAAATCATGATAGTGATGATTTTTGTTCTGGTAATGAATTCAATGAATCTGATGTTTCTCCTAAAACAACTAAGCACCTTAAAATTAATTCTTTCGAAAAGTTCTTTTCTCAACCTATTCCATCTTTCATACCATTAAATATGACATCATCAGAAAAGTGCAGTTCGTCTTTATCCGACACTGGTAGCAATGGTACAAGTTTTACTGATTTGTCAGAAGAATCACGTTCTGATTTTGTAAAGAAGAACTCTGATTCAAATAAACAAAAACATCATGAGATGTATGAGACATTCAGTGATGTTGATTCTAGTTTGTCTGAATGTGATGAGGAGATTATTATTGATCCTATTTTTACCTTATCACATCATCGACCTAGATTCAAACATCATTGTTTCAGGTGTGGTGAAGAGGATCATCTTATCAAAAATTGCCCTTTGATTCAAAGATCCTCTAATAGGAATTGTTTTGGGAATAAATTGATAAAATTGGTTAATAATTTCTTTCATAAAAAATCAGCTTCTTTAAAAACAAAAGTTGTTCAATCTTGGGTTCCTATTGCTCCTGGCTAAATGATTTGTTAATTCATTTCAGGGATCTTCTTCAAAGATTGTACACAGTCTGTGGCATGTTGATAGTGGATGTTCCAAGCATATGACGGGATTAAAGGATTTGTTGACCAATTATTGGATTATAGATGGAGGATATGTGGCATTTGCTGGAGATAAGAAGGGTGGAAAAATGATTGGACAAGGAGAAGTTACCAATGGTTCTCTTACTCTAGAAAAAGTCAACCATGTTCCTGAATTGGCTTTTAATCTTCTGAGTGTCTCTCAAATTTGTGATAAAGACATTCCTGTTCTATTTAAATCTGATGAATGTTTATTTTTAAAATCAGAGATAGCATATGCAATGGGTGATCTCTGGAGCCATCTAATACAGTCACGAAATCCGGCCGCCTTTGGAAGAGTATCGTCTAATATGGCAGTGATGTTATTCCTCTCATCAAACTTGAGATTCGCCATAATAACCTGAAAAGAACAACAAATAAATTTGAATAAGAAATACTGAAAATAAGAAAATAAGACAAAAACATAAGAAACAATCAGATTCGGCAAGCGAAACAATAGTTTCGCTCACTAAGACATGATAGTTTCGCTGAATCAAAGACAATTTCGACAAGGAAAACAAACAATTTCTACAAGCGAAACTATAATTTTGCTCATTGAAACTTGTTATTTTCACAGAACAAAAAGTAGTTTCGACAAGATTAGAATGAATTAAAGTAGTTTCGCAATTAGTTTCACCAAATATTAATTTAGTTTCGCTATTACAAATTAGTTTTGCTGACATAAGAAAATACAAGCGAAACTGTGTAAATTAAAGATCAGACATTGCGAAATTAGAGAAGATATGGCGAAACTGTTAAGTTCGCTCGGACAGCATAACTTTGCAGTTTCGCTGAAAAGATGTGAACTTTCGTTCAATTTCGTAGAAGACTCAGTAGTTTCGCTGAACGAACAGCGAAACCACCGAAGAGACACAATCATGATTACTTAAGAATAAAAGATTTTAACCAGATTAAAGCGTAAACCTAGGTTCGAAACTCACATACGAAGCGAAAACCACTAACAATCAGTCCAAAACACAATCACAGATCAAAATCGCCGTTAATGTTACGGAAAAACCCTAAAAAGAGAAACTGAACGATGTCGCGAAATTATGAAAGAAATTTTGCAACAATGACTTATATAGCCAACAGTTTCGCTGACAGCGAAACTATAAATTCGTCAAGCGAATTTACAGTTTCGTCCAGTGAAACTGTAATTTCGCTAGGAGATAACTGGTTAACAACTTATTAGCAAACCTAGCGAAATTGCAGTTTCGCTTTGCGAAGCTATAAGCGAAAGAATAATTTCGCACCATTATTTTTTTATTATTTTTCATTCATTTTTTTTTTATTTATTATTATTATATATTTTTTATTATTATTATTATTTTTTTTTATTTTTTTTAAATTATAATATTTAAAGGAAGCATCTAATAATGAGATCTAAAATAATCGGAGATCACATTTTCTAAATATTTCAGAACATAAAGATGATCAAAAATCATCTACCAGTCATGAGATCATAATGAATACAAGATCTGATCACAATCTGCACAGAAACAACTGAAATTAGAACAAATCAATAACGATTGCAGATATAATTGTCCACTTAAACTCATGCCTTATCCTTTTTCGACCAACAGCTTATGATTCATTTAAGGTTCAATTAGATGCTTTAGAATGCTAAGACCCCATAATCATTTGGTAAAAACCCTCACCCAACCTTAGGATTTCTTGAATTATAAATCAATCTTCATAGAACAAGGTTTGTGGATTAGTGTGCAAATGATTATAAACAGAATATTTCATTCTGAGAGAAATTCATCGATAAGATGATTTGACATAATTATATCAAAATGGTGAGAGCTCCAGATCTATACTCACGTATAACAGAGGAGATAACCATTTGATCATGTGCTGATGAGAGCTCCAGGTCAGTACTATCGTACAGCAGAGGAGATCATCACTCCAGGTCAGTACTCACGTACAACAGAGGAGATAAGCACAGACACAAGACATCTTAACACTAAATAAACCAGCAGAGGGTGATGACAAAACAAAGCAAAATGAACGAAAGATTCATTCTCAATCTAATTTTTGTCAGGACTCAGTTTTTGTGCAATCCAAAATGATTGAGTAAATCCAGACATTCTTAAACATGAAGTTTAATTTAATCATGAAGCTGATGTCTACTTCATTCATCAGGCTAAGTCTATTAAGCATATCGTAAAGAATCTGATCCATTTCTTTTTTTTTTAAATGTAAAACAGAATCCAGTAACAGTTACTATCATTTCTCATAGAAGTACTGGTCATGTAAACAAAAATATTTAGAAAATATACAATCATTTCTCATCATGTTAAATTCCGATCTCAGAATAATGATATTACTCCCCCAAATTTTTATTTTCATATTTCTATTATAAAAAATGAATTATAATGTAAATTTTTATGTATTTTTTTTATATTATCAAAGAAATAGAAAATAAAAATTTAAAAAGATATTAAACACACAATCCAAATAACAGATACATATATTGATCAAAATTAGAGATAGCTATTCCAGAGGATTTATTTCTCATGCGTGCTCCAAGGAAACATGATACATATCTTCTTGATATGAATTCAAATGAGTCAAAGGCTACTGCAACTTGTCTTCTCTCAAAAGCATCAACCTCTGAGTCACTCCTGTGGCATCGTCGCTTAGGCCATGTCAATTTTAAGATAATTAATAAATTAGTAAAGAACAATCTTGTTAGAGGACTTCCTTTAAAAGATTTTTCTGTTACTGAAAAATGCATGGCATGTGCCAAAGGGAAACAACATAAGAAACCTCATAAGCCCAAACTTTTAAATAGCATTTCAAGTCCTCTTGAGTTGTTACACACTGATTTATTTGGGCCAATTAGTGTTAAATCAATTGCTAAAAAATCTTTTTGTCTTGTTGTTACAGATGATTTCTCACGTTATTCATGGGTGAGGTTTCTTGCACACAAAAGTGAAGTTGCAGAGGAATTGCAGAAATTAATCGTTTCTATTGAATCAGTCAGTAAGAAAAGAGTTATGGGATTAAGAAGTGACAACGGCACTGAATTTAAAAATCAGATTCTTGATTCATTTTGTGCTCAAAAAGGGATTGTGAGACAATTTAGTGCTGCAAGAACACCCCAGCAGAACGGTATTGCAGAAAGAAAGAATCGCACTCTTGTGGAAGCTGCTCGGACAATGTTGATAGAATCCTCATTACCCATAATTTTCTGGGCTGAAGCTGTTAATTGTGCATCTTATGTTCTAAACAGGATGCTAATTGTGAAAGATAAAGTGAAGACTCCTTATGAACTTTTTCATAAGAGGAAGCCACTAATTGATTTCTTTCGACCATTTGGCTGTTCTTGTACTCTTCTGAATACTCAAGCTCAAAAGACAAAATTTGGTGCTGTTTCTGACGAGTGTTATTTTGTTGGATACTCTTCTTCACAAAAGGCATACCGAGTTTATAACAAGAGAACACGTATTGTTCAAGAGTCATTCTATGTTGATTGGCAAGAATCTAATCCTTCTGAAGTGAAATCTGAACCTGCATGGTTCTTTGACTCCGATACTGTGTTCAATTCATTTAATTTGCCAGTTTTCGATGATGATACATCCATTCCAAGTACTCAAACGAATATTATTCCATCATCTCCATCATCTGTTCCATCCATCCCGCTAGTAAATGATGCTGTTTCAACTGATGTCAGCTCATCGTCTCCAATGCCTGATCAAGCTCCATTATCTAGCTCCATTATCTGATTCTTTATCTCCTACATCTCCTAACTTACCTGATTCAACACCTGTCATTGATACACCTTCATCTACTCTTTCTCCGGCAATGGCTGATACTTCTTCAACTATCTTTCCTTCTTCAAGTGATTATAAAACTTTGAAAGATCATCCACTTGATAATGTGCTTGGATCTGTTTCTGATGGTGTTCGCACGCGAAGTCAATCCGGTCTGATTAATGTTTGTTTTTTCTCATGCTTCATTTCTCAAATTGTTCTAAAAAATGTTCATGCTGCTCTACAAGATCCTTGTTGGGTAGAGTCTATGCAATTGGAACTTCAACAGTTCAGAAAGCTTAAGGTTTGGACCTTAGTTGATTTACCTCCCAACAAATATCTAATTGGTACAAAATGGGTATTTAAGAACAAACCAGATGATCGGGGTGTGGTGGTGCGAAACAAATCTAGACTTGTAGTGCAAGGCTTTGCTCAAGAAGAAGGAATTGATTATACAGAAGTCTTTGCTCCAGTTGCTCGTCTTGAAGCAATCAGAATATTTCTTGCTCATGCTGCTCATAAACAGTTCAAAGTGTACCAGATGGATGTGAAATGTGCTTTTCTCTACGGAGACATTGATGAAGAGATATATGTGTGTCAACCACCAGGCTTTGAAGATCCTGATTTTCATGATAAAGTGTATAAGCTTGATAAATCTTTGTATGGTCTTCATCAAGCACCCAGAATCTGGTATGAGACTCTTACGCAATATCTTCTAAGCAATGGTTATTCTCGTGGTACCATTGATATGACTTTATTTAAAAGAGAGGTGAATGGTGAAATGATCTTTGTTCAAGTGTATGTCGATGATATTATTTTTGGATCCACAAACTCTCAATTGTGTAGAGAGTTCGAAGAAGTGATGAGCCAAAGGTTTGAAATGAGTATGATGGGTGAAATGTGTTTTTTTCTTGGATTGCAAGTTGAACAACAGAAAGAAGGAATTTTTATTCATCAAGAGAAGTACATTAAGGATATTCTGAAGAAATTTAAGATGGATGATGCATCTACTGAGATGACTCCTTTTACTGCTCAGACCTGTCTCACTCCGGATGAAAATGGAAAACCAGTTGATCCTCATCTTTTTCGATCTATGATTGGCTCTCTCATGTATCTTACTGCAAGTCGTCCTGATATCACTTTCGCTGTTGGTTACTGTGCTAGATATCAGTCGGCTCCAAAGGAATCTCATGAGAAAGCTGTCAAACGAATATTTCGTTATCTCAAAGGATCGTCTCGTCTTGGACTGTGGTATCCATATGGTGGAAATTTTGATTTACATGCTTACTCTGATAGTGATTCCAATGGTTGCAGGTTAAACAGAAAATCTGTGTCTGGAGGTTGTCAATATTTGGGAAATTGTCTGGTATCCTGCCAGAGCAAGAAACAAACTACTGTTTCTCTTTCTACAGGGGAAGCTGAATATATTGCTGCATCCAGCTGCTGCTCTCAAGTTCTCTGGATCCAGCACCAAATGATTGATTATGGAATTAATTTTCTTCATACACCTTTATTCTGTGACAATGAGGCTGCCATTGGAATTGCTAAAAATCCCATTCATCATTCCTGCACAAAGCATATTGAAACACGAATTCATGCGATTCGTGATGCTCAAGAGAAGGGTTTCATTAATATTATACCCATCGATACAAAAAATCAAAAAGCTGATCTTTTCACAAAAACATTTGATAAACCTCGTTTTTATAAATTGATTTCTATGCTTGGGTTAATATCTTTTTAAATTTTTATTTTCTATTTCTTTGATAATATAAAAAAAATACATAAAAATTTACATTATAATTCATTTTTAATAATAGAAATATGAAAATAAAAATTTGGGGGAGTAATATCATTATTCTGAGATCGGAATTTAACATGATGAGAAATGATTGTATATTTTCTAAATATTTTTGTTTACATGACCAGTACTTCTATGAGAAATGATAGTAACTGTTACTGGATTCTGTTTTACATTTAAAAAAAAGAAATGGATCAGATTCTTTAACGATATGCTTGATAGACTCAGCCTGATGAATGAAGTAGACAGCAGCTTCATGATTAAATTAAACTTCATGTTTAAGAATGTCTGGATTTACTCAATCATTTTGGATTGCACAAAAACTGAGTCCTGACAAAAATTGGATTGAGAATGAATCTTTCGTTCATTTTGCTTTGTTTCGTCATCACCCTCTACTGGTTTATTTAGTGTTAAGATGTCTTGTGTCTGTGCTTATCTCCTCTGCTGTACGTGAGTACTGACCTAGAGTGATGATCTCCTCTGCTGTACGATAGTACTGACCTGGAGCTCTCATCAGCACATGATCAAATGGTTATCTCCTCTGTTATACGTGAGTATAGATCTGGAGCTCTCACCATTTTGATATAATTATGTCAAATCATCTTATCGATGAATTTCTCTCAGAATGAAATATTCTGTTTATAATCATTTGCACACTAATCCACAAACCTTGTTCTATGAAGATTGATTCATAATTCAAGAAATCCTGAGGTTGGGTGAGGGTTTTTACCAAATGATTGTGGGGTCTTAGCATTCTAAAGCATCTAATTGAACCTTAAATGAATCATAAGCTGTTGGTCGAAAAAGGATAAGGCATGAGTTTAAGTGGACAATTATATCTACAATCGTTATTGATTTGTTCTAATTTCAGTTGTTTCTGTGCAGATTGTGATCAGATCTTGTATTCAGTATGATCTCATGACTGGTAGATGATTTTTGATCATCTTTATGTTCTGAAATATTTAGAAAATGTGATCTCTTATTATTTTAGATCTCATTATTAGATGTGCTTCCTTTAAATATTATAATTTAAAAAAAATAAATAAAAAAAATAATAATAATAATAAAAAAAATATATAATAATAATAAATAAAAATAAAAAAAATGAATGAAAAATAATAAAAAAAAAATAATGGTGCGGAATTATTCTTTCGCTGATAGCTTCGCAAAGCGAAACTGCAATTTCGCTAGGTTTGCTAATAAGTTGTTAACCAGTTATTTCCTAGCGAAATTACAGTTTCACTGGACGAAACTGTAAATTCGCCTGACGAATTTATAGTTTCGCTGTCAGCGAAACTGTTGGCTATATAAGTCATTGTTGCGAAATTTCTTTCATAATTTCGCGACATCGTTCAGTTTCTCTTTTTAGGGTTTTTCCGTAACATTAACGGCGATTTTGATCTGTGATTGTGTTTTGGACTGATTGTTAGTGGTTTTCGCTTCGTATGTGAGTTTCGAACCTAGGTTTACGCTTTAATCTGGTTAAAATCTTTTATTCTTAAGTAATCATGATTGTGTCTCTTCGGTGGTTTCGCTGTTCGTTCAGCGAAACTACTGAGTCTTCTGCGAAATTGAACGAAAGTTCACATCTTTTCAGCGAAACTGCAAAGTTATGCTGTCCGAGCGAACTTAACAGTTTCGCCATATCTTCTCTAATTTCGCAATGTCTGATCTTTAATTTACACAGTTTCGCTTGTATTTTCTTATGTCAGCGAAACTAATTTGTAATAGCGAAACTAAATTAATATTTGGTGAAACTAATTGCGAAACTACTTTAATTCATTCTAATCTTGTCGAAACTACTTTTTGTTCTGCGAAAATAACAAGTTTCAATGAGCGAAATTATAGTTTCGCTTGTAGAAATTGTTTGTTTTCCTTGTCGAAATTGTCTTTGATTCAGCGGAACTATCATGTCTTAGTGAGCGAAACTATTGTTTCGCTTGCCGAAACTGATTGTTTCTTATGATTTTGTCTTATTTTCTTATTTTCAGTATTTCTTATTCAAATTTATTTGTTGTTCTTTTCAGGTTATTATGGCGAATCTCAAGTTTGATGAGAGGAATAACATCACTGCCATATTAGACGATACTCTTCCAAAGGCGGCCGGATTTCGTGACTGTATTAGATAGCTCCAGAGATCACCCATTGCATATGCTATCTCTCACTCACCCACTATCTATGATCTTCATATTAGAGACTTTTGGAGATCAGCAGAATACAACACTGGAGGAGATGTTCAGAGAATCACAGCTAGAGTGATTGATCATGATATAACTATTACTGCTGAGAGCGTGTCGAGGATTCTTAGACTAGAAGATGATACTGGTGATGAAGTTGATATGACGGAATCTGAAGTATTCCAGGCTTTCAGACAAATGGGATATGAGGGACCAGCTTTTGGTTCGAGGAAGGAGATTAAAAAGTCTTTTTTATCTAAGGAATGGAGATATATAGCTCACGTTTTTATTATGTGCTTAGATCACCGTAAGGGTGGATCCGATGGACTTAATCTTGACTGGGCCAAAGCTATGGTGATATGTTGTAAAGGGGAGAAAGCAAACATTGCTAGACTGATCTTTGCGTGTATGGCAGAAAATGTGATGGCTGTGAAAAAGGATAAATGGTTGTTATATCCTCGCTTTATTCAGATGATTATTGATGATCTTGTTCCTGATGTTCCTAAACATGGTGAAGTTAAGAGATTAGTGCAGATGAACCCTCGGATATTTGCTGATTGCTATGCTATCCGCCATGATTTCAGTGGTAAAATTACCCATCTCTGGGAAAATATGTACCCACCAGAACGTTGGAATTATATCAGACGGGTCGATGAGTCTGAAAACAAAAGGGCTGAGGAAACAAGGGTGAAACAAGCTGATGCAGCTAAGAAGAGAAAGAGATATGCAAAAGAGAAAGATTATGATTTCGAAGAAGATATAGATACACAAGCAGAGGAAATAAGGGTGGAGAAAGAACGGAGGTCTAAAAAGAAAACTGGCTTTGTTGAGCCTGGACGGAGAACAAACACGAGGGTTTCACAGCAGGGAAAGAGGCTAGTGCTGGTCTTGATGAGGATGTGATTCGTAGTCTAAATACTTCATTGGCAAATGAGTTAAGTATGATAAAGACTAAACTGACGAATCAGGAGATTAAGGAACAACAGAAGGATGAGGTAATTGAAGGAATGAAAAAGATGTTGGTTGACCAGAATAATTTGATTAAGAGATTGTTTGAAGAAATTTCTCAGATGAAAGCTGCTGCTGGCCTACCTAGTCAACTAACTCAATCTGAGTTAGATAATATGACTGATATATCTAAGTACTCATTCTTGAATATGGGTACTTCATCCAAGGTAGGAGAGGGCACTTCTGGAGCAGTTGATACTGAAGCACGGGAACAAGAGATCCCAAGAGAAGATGCTAGAAGAAATGAGGATGATGATATTATTGAAGCAGTGTTTGTTAACCTACAGTTTGATTTTGATAAGGATATTGTGGGTGAAGAAGTGGTTGTTACAGCTACCAATGAGGGAGTGTCAGATAAAGGAAAAGGTTTGATTGATGAAGAAGAGGAGGATGAGCAATTGGTTGATTATGATTCTGAACCAGAGTTCTATGAAGTAGATGAGAGACCATTGGTGTATGTTGCTAAGAAGGGAAATGATGAAGGTGATGTGTTTGAGATGGATAAGAGTGACTGGTTGGTGAAGGAGAAGGAGGCTGAAGAACTTACTCTTTTGTTTCAAAATATGGAAGGTTTAAGCAGGAAAGAGGCAGACAAGAAGATAATAAGTTGGTGTTATAATCCTAGCTTAAAGATGTTTTTGATTAAAAGAAGAGGAGGTAATATCAGTTACATGCTCAAGAGGAAGGCTTTTAAGACCTTGCCTAAATGGGATCTGAGACGGTTGGCCACCTTGCCTTTGATTAATGCTCATTTAAGTGAAAGGGCAGTATTTCTTGAGAAGGAAATTAAAAATGGACTTAATGATAATTTTGAGTCATTTGGATACATGAAGGCTGAACGAAAGAGATCGAAGAAAGATAAAGACTGGGAGACTGGCAAAGGGAGGATTGTTTTGAGAGTCAAACCACCTAAGACTGTAAACAGGGTAAGATTGGCTGATCCTCTTCCTCAACGTTTACAGGACTTTGAAAAGTGGTTTTATGATAATAACACGGGCGAGGCGGTGATTAGAGCCAAACAGGGAAAAGAGTTTAGGGTGTTTGACCCAATGGAGTTATTCAGCTTCAGTGATGAAGATCTCTTGACTCTTTGTGAAAACCATATTAAGGCTGGGGCAGGAGAGGAAACACGAAAAGAGGCAAGCTTGTTTATGAATGTGGCAAACAAAATAAGAGGAGTACGGGCGGAGGTAAAGAGTTTGGCTGAAAAGGTGAGAGCACAAGATGACTTTGCTATGGATGTTCAAGACATGACCAGGCAGTTTGCTAGAGCTAGTGGTCATTCTGAGGAAGCTGGTGATGCAGGAACTAACCTTGGAGGATCAGTGGCTGAAGCTTCTAAAGATGTTGCTGCGGGAGGTGATGAAGATAGACCAACAGCAGCAGAGGAAACCGGAGCTGATGAGTCAAATCCAGAGAAGTGAAGATAGTGAGGTCCAACCTAGGGGGAGTATTGAAGATCATGTTAGGTTGGACTCACTTTAGTATAGATGTTTACTTTACATTGTAATAGGACTTTTGTTAGTTTCATTTTGTATTTTGTTAGTAATTAGCAGTTTTGGCAGTCCAGCGAAACTGTGAGCGAATCTATACATTCGCTCACAGTTTGCTGTTTTAGTTTACCCGGCGAACTTGTGTTCTGCCGGGCGAAACTATAGTTTCGGCATGACAGTTTCGCTGGTAGCGAAACTGTCAGCGAAACTATGACTGCTATATATACTATTGTCATTTCACTTTGTATGGTAAGCTTGCAAAACCCTAATCGTGGAATTTTGTTGCAAGCTACCATTTATAAGCAGTTACTTCATTGAAATACAATTGTGCTTGTTGTTATTGAGTGAGTTTGTTCATTTGAGTACCAATTATGTCTTGATTCATCATATTCACTTCTCAATTGTTGTTATTTGGATTGTGTGTTTGATATTGATCAAATTATCCTATCAATTGTACTGTTCATCGATCACATGGACCAACAAGGTTTAAGTAATAAAAATGTAATTGATGCTGTATAAAGTAAGCGTAATGGAATACCGTGAATACAGTTATATACACAAGTAAAATCACATGACATGAGCTTTGCAACCAAACCTAGCGACGTACACAAAGAAATTGTCGGCATATATTCACCCAAGGGCCCGTTCCTGGGGCCACTGATGGTACCAACTAGTATACCATCGAACAAGGGTGGGGGTGTCAACCCAGTAGTATTACTAATACCTAACCGTCGGTTCCCACACTGGAATTAAATAGTTGCAAAGATAGAACCACACAGCAGACCCAAGCATGTATCAGATAAGTACTTGTAACACAGTATCACGTTGGTTCCTTGTATGTAAAATGTAAGTAAGTTGTACAACATTGAAAATGAGTAAGCATACTTTTCCCCCAAGTTGTAAATGACTGAAATATTGTATAAGCGTAAAAAGGGGCCACGAAACTCACTTGTTAAGTGGTAAGTATGTATGATCGATGTATCCAAATGTTGAATGCAAAAGAACAGTCAAACACCTATTGACAGTTATTGTTAAGCATTAATGATATGAAATAAGCGCATAATAATGATCGGTCGATTCGGGTTGTATCGGCTGGGTCGCGTGTAACACACACAAACAGACACACGTACTAGACCTTATGTAGATCCATGTACTAGACATTGTCGCCATTATTGATGATGTTTGAGTAAAGTTTCATTGTTATTGAAGAAGTATTGAATGAGTATCAATAGTTATAAGTCGGTTGATAATTGTAAAACGTTAGTTTAATTTGTTTTGAATAATATTTGTGCCCTTTTTAGCGTTGACTTTAATATTTGTGGCCGAACAATGGCTACTGTGTTAATGTTACCTCAACATCACACGTCATACTCACACCACGCACAAGAAGGAAATCAAACACAACAGTTACAGTCGCACGACAAGACCAGACGCACGAATCAACCTCCATACGCACGAATCAACCCTCAATCGTGCGAATCAGCTTCATTCGTACGATTAAGCCTTCATTCGTATGACTGGCATTCAGTCGTACCACATAACACTCAATCGCACGACTCAACCTCCATACGCACGAATCAACCTTCAATCGTGCGAATTAGCTACTTTCGTACGATTGAACCCTCATTCGTGCGATTGGACTCCAGTCGTGCGAATCACGCACAATCGCATACACTAAGTCGGTCACCTGACTCAATCGCACACAATCATTCATACGCATGACTCAATCGCATACATTCATTCACACGCATGACTCAATCGCATACATACACACAGTCGCACGACTCAGTCGCACGACATGCCTAGTCGCACAACTCAGTCGCACGATTGACTCAGACGCATGGTTCAGTCGCACGACTCTCCCAGTCGCACGGCATAATCGCATGACAGACCCAGTCGCCTGAACAGCAGAATCGCGACTGTGGTCGGGCTGCTCTAAACGCGAGTTTTACACCACAAGGACTTCCAGAAACACTCAACAAACATACACAAACATGAAACACAAGCATAAAGACCTCACACGCACCCATACGACCTTGTGTGTTCGGGTTGAACCCGAACACCCGAAACCCTAGTTTTGGACAGCCGTGAAAAGGCAAGAAAAGAGACAACCAAAGTCGTCTACCTGCTAGAAATGAGTGAACTAGGCTGTAGATAAAGTCTAGACGATGAAAACAAGCCTAAGCGGGTCGGTTTTGGTGCTAGAATGAAGAAGATGTGTGTGTAGAGAGGATGAAGAGATGAAGAAGATGATGAAAATGAGGGATTAGAGCTGGTAATGGGTTTATATACCCAGCCCAAGTTTGCAAAATTACAAGTTTAGTCCCTACACTTAACCCCCGAGTTTCCCAAATTTGGTTCGGTTGAAAAACAACTTTATAAGGTTAATCATATTAGTTATAAAAATGCATTTAATGATATTATGATTTAAGAAATGGTTTTATTTGGTGACGTTTAATATATATAAAAATGATATATTTGGCGGTTTCGAAGATGAAAGTTTTAAAAGTTTTTAAGGTTAACATATGATTATAACGAATACACACGCACAACGATGATAATGCACACATGATATCCACATAAAGGGTTAAATAAGGATGAGGAATGATCGATCAAAGAATAGTTAACGGACAATCACGTTAATTGACGGACCTTAAGGTGACGGATGTCACAGCCATACATACAACAATATTCCCCTGCATTGTGCTACTTTAAGCATCATCAGAAGCTACAATGTGGAAATCAATCTTAAATGTTTATCCGTAGATTGGTAAACTACGGATGAATAAAGATCAACAAATGTAATTTAATGTTACAATTTCACATCATCAGTAGATGTTGTTGATCCGTAGATGTTCTGCGGAAGAATACACTGAGGATCCCACTTAATAAATGAGATAAATTAATTCTGCGGAAGAATACATTGAGGGTCCCACTTAATAAATGAGATAAAATTAATGTGTCTGAGAGTATAAATAATGTGGTTTGACTTGTCAAATTCATTATTCGCTTTTTCAGCTCACTTTTCAGACCTAGAAAAACTCACTTAACAAAATTTTTCCCACTTCCTCAGCATTCAAAATTTACCAAAATCAAAACCTTAAACAAACATATATCTGTGTTCTTAATCCGCTGTTATTAAGGTAAAACATGTCGTAATATTCAAGAATGAATCATTTGATTCTTGTTTTATCTCACAACTGTTCGTATTCTCATATCAATAATATGATTTTAACGAAGTCTTTTTCTTATGAACAGATGGATAATCGATTTGCGAGAGAACACAATGTGTGTGCCTTCTTAAACCCTGATGATCCTGTTTCAGAAGGGTGTCAAGAAATTATCAGATATCTAAGAAGATCAAGGTTGTTCTATGCCCTATCAGCAGAGCCTGTGATTTATCGATCACATATCACTGATTTCTGGAACTCTGCATATGTAGAAGAAGATGGTTAAGGTATTGTTGATGAAGTTAAAAATCAAAGGCTGAGAATTGATGAACAAACAATAAGAAGGGTTCTTGAACTGGGAGATGTTGAAGCCGGACACCCTGATGTGTTCGAAAATGAATACATAGAAAAGGTTTTTCTCATAATGGGATATGATGGTGATTTTGAAAAGGGAGAATTCAAGAAGGGAAGACTCTGTAAGCCATACAGATTTCTGTGTCACACTTATCTGAAGTGCATTTCAAACAGAAAATCTGGGCTTGATAGATTTTCAAGACATATATCCTCTGGTATCATTGGTATTTTTGAGGGAAGAACCTACAATTACTCAAAGTACATCTTCAACTGTCTATGTGATCACATTAAAGTATAGAAGGTTGATAAGATGTATATGTTTCCAAGGTTTATTCAACTAATCATTAATGCGGATTTGCCTGGAACTTCTGTGGAGAACAAAATTTCTGGGAAATATGAAGGAGGTGACATGGACATGTTTGCACATGTGGTTGATGCTACTGCCGACATTCCTCGAGAGCTTGTGTGGGAAGATGAACAAGAGAACTCTCCAACCAACTCTGTTCAAGACACTCACTCACCAGATACATCACCCATACATCAGCAATCTCCAGCCAGTCAAAACACAGAACCAATCTCTCCCATTCACCATCAATCACCAAATCAATAACAAACACCCCAACAACAATCACCAGCCAGCCAAAACAAAGAACCAATCTCTCCCATTCAACCCCAATCACCAAATCAACTTCAAATGCAACTTTATCAACAACCTCCAAATCCTGAAAATTCAGCCACTGAGAGTATTTACACTGGGGAGACAGAGTTAGTCTCACAAGCAAGTACAGTTAAACTGTCATTATCCAAAACTGAATCCTCTGTACTCTCAAATGAAACTGAACAAGTATCTCCAGTGACTGATCATCAACTACAACAATCTCATCAAGAACTTGTAGATCAAGCCATTGAACCCAGTTCAAGCTCAGCAAGTGTTGATCCGGAAGAAGTTAAAGATGATGAGATTCATGCTCAACATCAGGAAGAAGAAGAAGAAGCAGACTATGTTGATATTATTGCCTACAATGAAGATGATCTAAGTGATAGTGACATCCCTGTCAGCAAGAGTTATATGGTTGCTGAGTATAACAAGCTAGTGCTGAAATCAAACAAAAGAAAGCAAATAATACAGGAGCTGAAGGGAGTGATAAGAGAAAAGGATGAAAAGTTGATGAGACAAAAAGCTAGAATAAAAAGGCTGAGAGAAGATGCTCAATACGATAAGGAAGTTATTGATGCTTTACTTGATAAAGAGTCTGAGCTCAAAGAGTCAGCAGCAACTGAAAAGGAAGAAAAAGAAAGGATGATGATGAAGCTTGAACAAGCAAATAACACTATGACTGATCAGTCAAATGTGATAAAAGGAAAAGAAGAAGAGATTGAGCATCTGAAAATGAAGATCTGTACATTAGAATCTAAGGCTAATGTTTCAACTGCTCAAACAAAACAATCTATTGAGGCATCAAAAGAGCTGATTCTGTACTCAAGAAAGAGAAAGTATCTTGGTACTGCAGAGAAGAAGATGACTGTTGATGAAAGTACTTCGAAGAAACAAAAGCTCACATCTCCTGAACACACACCTTCAGTAGATTTATCTATTGTGAAGTCTATCTCTCACCAGGATGATGAAAGTGATGAAGAGTGGAAAGAGCTGATCAATGAAGACTCTCCACCAGAACAAGAAGTCTCAAAGGCTGATGATCTTCTGACTACAAATAACATATTAGAAGAGAGGCCTGAATCAACCATGTTCATGACACTTATAAACCATGGTTTCCCTTATGACATAGTTGAGAGACTAAACATGACTGAGATGAAGAATCTGTTGAAAGAATTTGAGCTTGCATGCTTTATGATTCCAAATTGTGACTATGAAGCTTTCAGCACCTTTCAATCCATTCAGAAGACAAAGAAGGAGTTGGGACATTGTGACACAACTAAGCTGAGAAAATACAACATGACTTGCTGGTTACAAGGCCATAATTACAAACCACATGAGTTTAAAGGAAGATCAGTAGGATAACTTAAAAGGATGATGGAGCATGTGATGAAAGTTGAGCTGGATACTGGTGTAAAATTCAGAACTGAAGCTCCACATCCATCTTATGTGGAACAAAGCAAACTTCCTGCTAAACCTATTACAGTTGAATCTAAAGATCAGCACAAAGGGAAGGACAAATTGATCAGAGAGCCAAGAGAAGTAATACCTGGCAAAGTATGGCCAATTAGGACTACAGTGAGGGAGATAACTGAGCAAAAGTCCACTCTGATACAACTGATAGACCACCTCACAACTACCAGTTCTGTGGAAGAAAACAGGATCATGGCCTGGAAATATGATCCAGACTGGGATTGTGCCATTATTAAAAGAACATCTGGAAGAATTGAATACTTCCATGATGTACTCTCAGTGGTGATTCTGCCAGAGAATGACATCAAAGATCTTCAAAGTCTGATCATCAGTAATTATCCAATTCACCCAAGAGGAAGAGACTTCTCAACTCTAGTGGGAAAGCTGAAGACTAAATTTAAAGATGATGTCCTGATAGAAGCCAAAAGAGAAGATATAGAGCATCAGAAGAGAATCAAAGGGCTCAAAAGATACAAGTCCAATGCCTCAGAACATGTAGAAACAAAGCAGCAATCAAATGCATTGAAGGGACTCAATTCACATACCCTATCACTGAATGGGGTTATGTTGAGAAGACAAAGGAGTTGGTCTTGTTAAGAAATGCTGAAAACAAGAAAGCTGATAGGATCAGGATTTTTGATCCTGTGGAAATCAAATTACTCCACCCCAGCTACACCTCATATCTCAATGACAAATTCTTTCCCAAGCTGACTGATGAAAAAGCCTAAAATGATCTGTTCCTGCATGTCCATGTGATCCAAGTGATTGACAAACTACATGCCAAAGCCTACAAAAGAAGAAGATTCAATGCTGGACTGCTAAAAGGAACAACTTTTGATGAAGTAACAGAACTCAGAATATCAGAGCAAGATGAGCTAGAAGTGGTGAATAACAACAATGTGTTAGACACACTTACTACTGAGGAAGATGTTTTAGGGATCAGTTTTGAGACTCTGAAGAAGTTCAGCAAGATGAAGATCAACTACAAGTATGATGATCAGAAGACTGTTGTGTCTTACTTCTATAACAAAATCATTGCCAGAGTCAAGGAACTTTCAGTTTTGAAGAACTGATTGCAAGTATCTAAGCCTAAGGGGGAGTATTGTTAGGTCTAGAATCAGTAGATCTAGTTTATTATGTATAGGCTTAGTACTTGAATTATATCTGTGATGAATATTTGTAATTCATTATTGTGTATGCATTAAATATATAGGTTAACCCATTTATGTGTGCGTTGATTTATGTATGGTTGCTGGTACAAACATTATACTTGGTCAATTTATGAAATTGACCAAGTGTAAGAAACATCTACGGATGAACATTTTGTTCTTCCGTAGATTTATTTCTTGCAAGTAATCTTACATCCGAAGATCTTCTGCGGATGAACAACCAGAAAAGAAGTGTCCTTCGAAAGAACAAGTTTCCTTCGGAAGAACAAGACTCCTTCGGAAGAACAAATCATCTATGGAAGAACACATCATCTACGGAAGAACAAATTCCTACTGAAGACACTGTTCATGCGGAGTCCAAACACTTGTATAATGCAAGTGTTACAAGTCAACAAGTCAACAAGGCAGTTATGCGAATCCCGAGAAATCCGATGATTCCTTAACTGAAACAAATCAAATCCCAAGAGATCCGGTGTTTCCTATAACTAAAACATCACTGTCTATATATATGGATCCTAGATTTCGATTCAAGTACGATTGTGTTAGACGATTGATTGATCGACAACAACAATAGCAATACGACAATCACTTCAAAGTCTCTCAATCAAACCCTAGCAGCCATCACATCATAGCATACTTTAATATCATTCATTCATTATATTTGTAATCATTAACATGTTCTAATGAAATACTGATTAATCATTAATTGTGTTTTGTTACATGTGTTCTTGATCCTTTATTGATATTTAAAGTTGTTTAAAACAATTAAACCAAATCAACGTTGATTCCGCAAACGTTAACTTGACATCAACCGACACTGATAATTCCTGTTGACGATCCTTGGATTCACAAATGTATTCAGCCTCAGCAGTTGATGCAGACACACAGGATTATTTCTTGCATTGCCATGAGACAACCCTTCCACCAAGAAATTGACATCCTCCAGATGTAGACTTTGTAGTCATGTTGCAACCACCATAATCACTATCTGTATAGGCATACAGATTGAAGTCAGGATTCTTTGGATACCATAAACCAAGTGTTGAAGCACCTTTGAGGTATCTTAGAATCCTCTTGACAGTGATGAGGTGAGACATCTTAGGGTTGGCTTGATATCTTGCACAAATACATGTACCAAACATGATATCAGCCCTGCTAGCTGTAAGATACATAAGAGACCCAATCATAGCCCTGTATAAGTGTTCATCTACACACTCCCCCTCAAGATCAGGTCCAAGGGAGTGGTTTCTGGCTATGGGTGTCTTAGCAATCTTACAATCAGTCATGTTGAACCTCTTGAGTATGTCCTGAACATACTTTGACTGACTTATGAAGATACCATCTTCAACTTGCTTCACTTGAATTCCCAGAAAGAAATTGAGTTCTCCCATTGCACTCATTTCAAATCTGTCTTTCATCAGCTTCTCAAAGTCTTTGCTGAGCTTTGAATTAGTTGAACCAAAGATGATGTCGTCTACATACACTTGAACTAGCAATAAGTCATTTCCCTGTCCTTTGATGAAGAGAGTTCCATCTATAGTACCTCTCCTGTAACCATGTTTGCAAAGATACTCAGACAATGTCTCATACCACTTCCTGGGTGCCTGATGCAGCCCATAAAGAGCTTTGTCAAGCTTGCAGACATAATCAGGATGATCAGGGTCTACAAAACCATGTGGTTGTTTGACATACACCTCTTCATCAATCACTCCATACAGAAAAGCACACTTCACATCAAGTTGAAAGACCTTGAAGTTCTTGGATGCAGCAAATGCCAGGAATATCCTAACAGCTTCTAATCTTGCTACAGGAGCAAAGACATCAGTGTAGTCAATCCCTTCTTCTTGTGTGTATCCTTGAACAACTAGTCTTGCCTTGTTCTTGATGATAATGCCTCAATCATCCTTCTTATTCCTAAACACCCATTTGGTTCCAATGGTAGTCTTCCCATGAGGAAGATGACAAAGGTTCCAAACTTTTTGCCTTTTGAATTGAAGCAACTCTTGTTGTATAGCTTCAACCCAACTTCCATCCTTTAGAGCCTCATCAACTTTCTTTGGCTCTATCTGGGATAAGATTCAAGAGTGAAGACAAACATTTGCTTCATGGGTTTGTCCTCTTGTTCTTACCCCTGTGACAACATCTCCAATGATGTTTGTGGTGGGGTGAAGCTTGTGGATCCTAAGCTGAGGGATCACAGCAAGTTGCTGAGAAAGATCCAAATTTAAGAAATTTAGATCTGGCATAGATGATTCACCCTCCACAGCACCACACTTATCAAGATTGACTTGATCCAATGAGTGTGTGACATCATTGATGTTGTCATCTATGGTGTGGTTATTAGCATCAAGGAATTCCTGATCACTTTCACCATCACCATTGTTGTCTTCCACAATTGAGGTATCTTTATCTGGTTGTGGAGCCTCTGAGCTGGAATTTAAAGGCACCCTAGATGTATCAGCTGAAATTGTTATTGCAGTGCTGATAGAAACCTCATTTGCTGAAGTAGTTCCAACTGGAGCTGAAGATGTATGAGTTGAAGATCTTCTTAGCTCAAATCTTGGATCAGGATCACCTGTATTTAAATTTTCGGCAGATCCTGAAACATTCTCACAAGATTTGTTAAAACAGTTGGTAACTAAATCAAGATCAAATAGCCAATCAGGACCAGAACCAGCCACACAGGGTGTGTGTTCATTGAAAGTCACATTGGCTGACTCCTCAACAATTTTAGTTCTGAGATTGAATACTCTATAAGCCTTAGCTTGGGAAGAGTATCCAATGAAGTGTCCATCACCTGATTTCTCAGCAAACTTGGCAATTTGATCTTTGGTATTCAAGATGGTGCAAGGACATCCAAATGACCTGAGAAAACCAATGAAAGGTTTTCTCTTGTGCCAAAGTTCATAAGGAGTCTTACCATGTGTCTTAACTACTAAAACTCTGTTTTGCACATAGCAAGCAGTGTTTACTGCCTCTGCCCAGAAGGTGATGGGCAGTTTAGAGTCAGACAACATAGTTCTTGCGGTTTCTCCTCTCAGCAACACCATTTTGCTGATGAGTCCTGAGACCACTATATTGTCTTGTAATACCTTTTTCATCACAAAATGTATCAAGGATTTGATTCTTGAATTCAGTCCCTTGATCACATCTTATGGTTTTGACCTTGGGATCACTTTGATTCTCAATTTTTAAGATGAAATTCTTCAGAATCTCAGGGGCTCATCCTTAGTTCTAAGAAAGAAAACCCAAGTGAATCTTGTAAAGTCATCTGTGATCACCAAACAATAAGAGGTCCTTCCTAGACTCATTACACTGGTGGGGCCAAAGAGATCCATATGTAATAAGTGTAGGGGAGTAATGATGGATTTCCTTTCCTTAGGCTTGTGAGATACCTTATGTTGCTTCCCTTTCAGGCATGCAACACAATGATCATCACTTGTAAACTCTTTCTTTGGCATTCCAGTTACCAAATCATGTTTAATTAGTTTATTCATGTTCTTAAAGTTTACATGGCACATTCTTTTATACCATAGGAAAGACTCATCATTATTTTCTTTAGACAGAAAGCATGAAACTTCTTCGGAGGGAGATGTTTTTTGCAAGTCCATCTTGTACGTGTTCCCTTTCCTGGGGGCTCTAAGCAGGATGTGCTCATGAGGAATGACCACTCTAGGATTGAGAACAATGCACTCATGCTCAGTAAAGAGCATGTATGAATCTGATCACAAAATTGGGATACACTCAGAAGATTGTACCCAAGCTCCTTGACAAAGTTTACCTTTTCAATGCTGAGCTTACCATTCGTGACCTTGCCCCTTCCAGAAATATAACCACCTTTATCTCCTCCAAAAGCAACTGGTCCTCCATCAATCCTCTCAAAGTTATGGAGTAGTGACCTATTGCCAGTCATGTGCCTAGAACAGCCACTATCAATGATCCAGACATTCTTGTTTGTCTTGAGCTCACTAAATATAATAGAAGGTAATGCAACAGTAATAGATCCTATGGCTGTGCTAGGAGGATCTTGAGCTGTTGTTGATGGAGAAACTTCAGTCACTTGGTCTTTCTTAGACTTCCACACCACCTTTGGAGTCTTGGACTTGACCTTCAAAACTTCGGAAGCTTTTGGGACTTCGGAAGTTTTGATGACTGAACCTTCGGAAGATTCTACAGTCACTGCAGCAGACTTCAGTGCTTCGGAAGAATTCCTTTCTTCCGAGACCAACTTCTCTTCCGAAGGTAATTTTCCATTTGCCTTCTTCTTTGATTTGGAGCTTTCGAAGGAAACAGACTTTCCTTCCGAAGCTTGAATCTTCTTGAAACTCTTTGAATTCTTTGTCTTGGTCATATGGACAGTACTTTTAGGATTGTATGGACAATCCTTAGCAATGTGAGAGGTACTTTCACACATGACACACAACATTTTCTTCTTCACAAGAGTCTCCTTATGAGAGTAAGACTGTCTTTGGTCACATCCCTTCTCCACCTTCATCTTTGCAGATGCTGAGACAGTTCTTATGGGCTGGGAACTATTCTTGGAGTTTGATGGTCTAGGCTTTGCAGCAGTGGTACACAGCAGATCAGTCTTCTTCTTAGTACTGAGATGATTTGAACAAGAACCAGAGCTCTTAGCTGAAGAGTTTTGGTTGATGTCTTTAGTCTTTACTACTTCAAACCCTGTAGAGATAAAAACTTGTTTTTGCATAGAGTCAAAAGTAGCCTTGATCTCTTGAGCCTTCTTTGCTTTTCTTTTGCTCTTCCTGATCAAGTTCTTTCTCATTGACTTGGTCATCACAGTAATCTTCTTCTCCTCAGAAGGTCTCTTCTTCAAGAACACTCTTTTCTACCCTGGCTTTGCTAATCACAAGCTCAGCCTGTCACTCAGTCAGCTTGGTTATGAGATCTTTGATTTGAGTCCTAAAATCTGTATGCTCATGTTTTAGAACTGAAATGGTTTTCTCTAAGTCCTCTATCTTTAGTTTATAATCATTTTCAGACTTTCTAAAATCAGATTTTAAAATGTTTAAGGACTCAAGATCAGATCTCATCTCCAAGTTATAGGACCTGTATCTGTTAACTTTAGCAATGCATTCAGGAGTACAGAGATGTTCCAATACCTTGACTTCATCACGATCTGCCATTAGTGCTTGGTTTGGAGAAGCATCTTCCACCTGAAAGCTCCTGTCAAAGCCTCCTTCTTCAACAGCATCAGCACCTTGTTGCTTTGGCTTCTCATTCTAAGGGGCTTTGTCAGTGTAGTTTGGTCTGGTTTGTGCTTGGCCACCATTTGTTTTAGGTGCCTTACACTCTCTAGCAAAGTGGTCCATCATGTTACAGTTGTAACACTTGACTTTGTTTTTATCCAAGCCAAACTTTCCACTGGTTGCATTGCTTGGAAACCTCCTTCCAGTTCTCTTGTAGAACTTCTTGGCTCTATGAGTGAGAAGAGCCATCTGTTGAACTATTTCCATATATTCCAGATCATCTGGATGGATACAATCCAGGTCTTCAAGAGTGAAAAGAGAGTTGCCACAACTTTCATCAGAAGACACAAAGGCTTGAGAAGAGCTTGTCTCTTGGAATGGGCTTCCTTGAGTGTAGTTCTCCCTGGGTGTCTTTGGGAAGGTGATGAAAGGACCCTTTGGTGAGTTGTCAGGGTAGCATATGAGATGATGTTGGGGTTCTATGCTATCCCTTTCAACCACATGCAGGGCTGAACCCAATTGATTGTTGGAGTTTCCAGATGAACCTTGCATGTTCATCTCCATCTGGTAGCCACTGAGAATCCCATATAACTCTGTCAGAGTAAGAGTTTTGAGATTTTCAGTCCTCTTGATCACCACACAATAGTGTGTCCATTGCCTAGGAAGTGAGGACATGAACTTCCTTACAATGTCTCTATTTTCAAGAGGAACTCCTCCATCCACAAGGGTATCCACTATCTCAACATACCTGAAGTATTGTTGAGTCATGGTTTCACCTGTTTTGAAGGTGAAGTTTTCAAACTGCTGCTTCAGGAGATCCTTCTTGTTCTCTTTGGCTTCAGAGGAGCCTTCATACATCAGTTTTAGTGCATCCCACAGCTGTTTAGCTGTTTTGCACTTCTTGAAACCTCTTTACATAGAGTTTGGAAGGGCAGTTTGAAGAGCAGTCATGGCCTTTCTATCAATCTCTACTCTCTTCCTATCTTCATCAGAGTAGTTGGCCACATCTTTGGGGATCATACCAGCACTAGTAGCAGAAGGAGTGCTGGGTATGAAAGGTCCATTTTTAACAGATTCCCATATCCTTGAGTCTAGAGACCTGATGAAACCTTCCATTCTCATACACCAGGTATCAAAGTCATCAAGAGTGATCAGTGGGGACTTTTTCATGGTTCCAGTTTCCATATCAGTCTTTGAAATGGCTGCCATTTGAAAGTTTAGTATTTGTGTGTGTGAGGGATCTTAAGATGGTGAGATCTTATATCAAGAGCCTGAAATGCTCTGATACCAATTGCAGGACCGGTGAAGGGTGGTCACTTACAACACAACAACACAAAGAGGAGATTAACCAAACTTAATCAAACAGTAAACTGGATTAACTATAATAATGATACTAAGAACACAAGTAATGAGTAAGAGATAGAACAAGAGAACACAAGAGATTGAGTTTCAAGGATGCAGTATAGTGCTTTCTCAAGTTCTATTACAAGTGTTACAAAGCATAAAGAAAGATACTAGAACATGGAATACTTATACTACAACCTACAGCCGGCTATACTTTGAAAGCCAGCTGGATAAAATTGACTAGACACAAGCAAAATCAATTGTAGAATCAAAAGGCATATCTGCCTTTTGACTTGTGACTATAACATGCCATAGCTCACATCCTAATATATTACAAAAAGAATAAAAGTACATAAAGTAGAAAGCATGGACTCAAGACCTCAATGTACAGTTACCAAAAGCATGGACCTTTCACCAACTCATGTAAGTTGGTGACTTTACAGAGTTGCAGCGGAAAGGTGGTCCAACTTTATGGTAAAGTACATCAGATAAAAGCATATTTCTAAAAGTCTTCGGAAGAAATCTGTCTTCACTATTTGGCTTCGGAAGACTTTGTCTCTGAAGCTTCGGAAGACTTCACTTTTGGCTTCGGAAGATATTGGTCTTGGCTTCGGAAGATTTTACACTTAGAATATTTATAGTGCATGGTGTAAAACTTCCGAAGCAATTCTACTTCAGTTCTTTAGTGCATTGCTTGCAGAGAGAATTTGGATGTTTTGGTTTCATCAGACTTATAGGAATCCTTACAAGCTCTTGCTTTGTGCAATCTCATGTATGATGAAAATAAAAGATAATGAAAGAATGAAAGATAATGAACATGCTTATTATGATGCAAGAAATGTTATGTATTATGATGTATGTGTGGTAATTATATGAAGGATAAAGTTATATTTTCTTATTTATCTAAAACTAGAACTCACTCAGCAAAGCTGACTTTTATGCATAATAGTTGGCAGGTAAATGATACTGCTGGGGATGGCACAAGGTGGGAAGCTACTTGGATGGCAGTGGATGACAAGTTCGTTTATAAAATCTTTTATTGTAATTTAAGAACAAGTACTATGTTTTATTTACAATTGAAGGAAAAATGTATGAGTACGATATGGTTTCCAAGTTTTAAATGAATGTCTATTTAATTCTGCTGCAATAATTTCATGCTATGATTAACCAACTGTGAGGTTTCCCGGAAACGGGGCCTTACATTGTATATATTATGTGACAACCGGCAATTTTAGGTCAATACCCGGCCTTGACTTGGTTATAATTAAACCTATAACGCTTGATTGCAATTTACTTTCATTTATTGAAGTAGTTTTAAGCATTGCAAAATTTCATGCATTACATTCCATTGTTTCAAAGTATTTTAGATTCCAAATTAAATACATTGGAAAAGCTCGAATTTATAAATAAACCTAATCGCGTAAATTGATATTTTACTCGGAACGAATCATTTTAACGCACCTGCTAACTAAATGATGCATCATTAACACATCATCAATATTAAAATATATGATATTATATAAATGTTTATAATATTTGAAGGTGTTTTAATAAGTAAAAAGAAAAAAATACAAAAATATGTAAAAATACCTATAGTGCAACAAATATCACCAAAATACCCAATACTACCCAAAATAAAACAATACACACAGTATTCATCTCCTTAGCCGTTCCCCTACCACCCTCTCACCCCCACTTCTCATTTCCAAGATTCCTTGGAAATCTTGTTGACTTTTACCAAAATCCAAGACTTGCCTATTTTGTGAAACACTTTTGATATTGATTAAAGGGACCTAACCCCATTACCACAATTGGATTGCTCTATCTCATCCATTTTTGTCCATAAGATGATACATCCATATTCCAAAAACCCATGCTAAAAGGGTGTAAGGCCATAAAGCATGCAAACACTTCATATACCAACCACATCAACACAAATCACCAACACTACCCAAAGCACTCTTTTCCTTCCCCCTTCCCTTCAAAATTTCGTCCAAGACACCCTTATAACCACTTCATTTGACTTCCAACTCATTTTCTACAAATCTTGGGTGATTCAAGTGCCATTGTTGAAGACCAAGTGATTTTTGAAGCTTTCAAGCATCCTACATCAACCCTTCCATCTTTTCTTACTTGTTTTTAGTGAAACACTCTCTTTTTGTCTATATATCTTTCATTTTAATATATTATCCATCTACTAGATCATATGTAACAACATTCATCCACAAAAGTCTTTCATGTTAAAAATGGTGTTTTTACCAACAAGTAGTTTCACGGATTTTACTTCATACAAAACATTTTAACATAAACTAAATAATGATTCTTGTTTTAAAAAATAAATATTTATAGATCCATGTTTGACCAAGATACTAGTTGGTGATTTTATAAAAAGTCATAGGGTTTGTTAAAACCCTAAAAAAGTCATAAAAGGGTTACATTATGTTTATGGAATTTTAGATGTTTTACAAGTATTATTATGAACACTTATATATATATATATATATATATATATATATATATATATATATATATATATATATATATATATATATATACACACACACACATATATATATACATATATATATATATATATATATATATATATATATATATATATATATATATATATATATATATATATTATAAGTTATATTTAGTTAGTGAATGTTAATATGAAAGTAAGGTTATGACTAGATGGTAAGTTGACAAAGTTTACAAGTGTGGTTATATATATAAACATGGGAAATTAAAAGAGAAAAATATGAACTTTATGACTAAATATTATGTTAGTTCAAAGGGAATGTTAAAGTGGTTAGTAGATGACTTTTGACAAAGATGGCATATGATTTTTTTACAAATTTGACATGAGACTTAAAATATAAATTTATGAACTTCATAATATTAGTTAGTAGGTCGCTTAAAATATGAGTTAAGATAAGTTGGTAAATTGACTTAAGTAGCTAGTTAATTTATTAAAGAGATTTTTCTTTATAATGTATCAAAATTACTTAATAAATTAAAGAAACCCTAATTTAATATGTGTCAAGAACTAGACCAAATAAAATAAATATCCTACTAACAAAATAATTAAACAATTACCTTTATGGACAAATATATTTATATATTTATACATGGATTGTAAAATATGAAAACTAGTGATTTTACTTGGATGTTAACACTTCAAATTTGCAAGTAAAATAATATAATATAAATATTATTTTACTTAAGAAAATAAGATTATTTCAAAACCCTAGCTTCTATAGTTTAATATGTAAATTACCTAACTAATTACTAAACACTCGAGTCACATCTCGGGTCGAGTCGAAACAATATTTAATTACCCAAATAATATGTCAACTTTAAGATACAAATGTTTTTAACACTTTCAAGTGAAGTATAATTTATTAACATTTTTTAATAATATATATTTCACAAATATCCATTTTGTGTCACCAACAGGTCGTCGAGTCAAACACTTTGTTCTCAAGTGTGTGGATGAAATATTTACATGCTCACATTACACGTAGGAGCAAATACTTAGATATAAGTTGCCTTGATTGTTCTAGGGCAAACTTAGTTCGGATTTTCCCGAGCACTTTGGATACTTTTAGATTTCACACCCGACTCACTTCACAGGTGAATTTCACGGCCCTATTTTTACTTATTTTTCTTTTGGGGGAGATTACATGCAAATTACTATTTTCATGGACACATTTACTTGTCAATGATTTCATATGTTATATATGTTGTTTACTTACCATATGAAGTCCCCTGTTATTGGACCGTTAGTTTATTTCCAAAGCAAGGTAATCATGGATAGTACTATTGGGTTTGACTACCCCCACCCGGGTTAATTACCCTAACCTTGACTAGAGGTCTAAACGGGTGCATTATTAGGCTGTTCACCCCGTGCTTATGGTAGGCACGGGTAGGGGCAATTTGTTACAATTACAGTCTAGATTCGGTTGCGGTGCTTATATAATATTGTAGTATTGTATGATCAACAATCAAATCATGGAAAGACTTGTGGTCCATTATACTGTTTACTGTTACTTTAAAACCTATGAACTCACCAACTTTATGTTGACATATTTTCATGCATGTTTTCTCAGGTATTTGACATTTGCATCAAGTTAAGCTAACTTGGTCCACATCGCATTTAGGACCATTCATGTTGTTTGGGACATTTATTGTTGTATTTGTCATGTTTTGAAAACAATCACATTAGTTCTACTACTTTCGCAATTCAACTCTGAAAAAATTTATGTATTTTTAAACTTATTTGCAACGTATGTTTACTAAACCATGTAGTGGTCGATCAATGACTATGGTTTTCATGATGATCACGCCCCGCGAGAAACCGCCGTGGTTGGGGTGTGACAGATTGGTATCAGAGCCATTGATTATAGGGAATTAGGTTGCACTTAGTGGACCTAGACTATAACTGTAGTTCATTACATGTCTTTAACGATTTATACACTAACTTAACTTATATCAATTCTACTTGTGTGTTGCCTTGTCATAGAGATGTCGTCTGCATCGATGCCGATATACGTTTTTTACTCAGATGAGGAGTATGAGCCGACATCTCCGACCTCGTCCACAAGATCTACGTCCACCATCCTAACCCCTACGTCCGATGTCGTGCTCCAGCCAACTGGCCCCATTGAGGCCGAGATCCCTGCACCTTCTCTCACTCCTATCCTCGCTCCCACTCCAAACCCTATTCCTGACACCACTAGGGCCTTAACCACGACCCGATATTTTGGGCTACCTCCTCCCCCTCCATGCGCATATTGGTGGGTGTCTACACCCGAGATTCATGCCGACCTCCCGGAGGAGCTTGTCCCAGAGTCGTGCGTATCATTGGCCCGCAACTGCCAATGACCGTTCCACTTACCATGTCGCAAATCTTCATTGAGCCATCCCTGGATTTTGCCCCGGTGACTTCTGATCCTCGACCAGTTGACCCCACTCCCGAGGCCACAGATCCCACCCCTCAGCCTGCTGACACCGAGGTAGCTGACCTAGATTCGGAGTCTATTAACCCAGTCGTCTCTGACCCGGTCGATTCTGATCCGGACGATTCCGACCCGGACGCTTCTGACCCGGAGCCCTTCGAGGCCACCCCCCAGTCTAGTGACCCCACCTTTCCCCTGCTAATCTTGTTACTCAGCCCATTGACCCGATTCCTCAACCCTCTGAATCGATCCCGCTAGCAGACCCTGACCCCCTTCACCTCGCCCCCGAGCCTGCTGACCCCACCCTTATAGCTGCTAGTCCCGAGCCGATGGCTGTGGACACCCACCGTATCTTTGGTCCGGGTGTACCACCACCCTCTTACCGTCACTATTGGGCTCGCCCTAGGAGTGTGCTTCTTGCACACACTCCTAGGAAGCGGGTTCATATTCTGATCCGTCCTGCCATAGTTGCTCGAGGTTGTACTGCTGAGCCCGATCCTGCGTCCAAAAGGCGTAGAATCGACGTTCGTCGGTGGGAGTGGATGCCTAGCCGACTAGACAAGTGGAGAGACATCAAGGGTATTCCCTCCACCTTCGAGGTAGGTGATTCGTCACGTACCCCACATCCGATTCCCCTCACTCAGGAGCCTATAGAGCTCACCGTGCCTCTTCTCGTGGCACGAGCTGCTAGGCACGACCAACAGCTTCATGAGATACGTGCCGAACTCACAGGAATCCAGGAGACCGTTGACATGGAGGACGTGGAGTTCCGACTATTAGCGATCGAGGAGAGTAGATACCTTGACGATCAGGCCCTAAACACGATGCATGATTGACTTACTAGAGTACAAGAGGACATGGCAACCATGACGCAGAGTGGATGCAGCGGAGCAGAGGGCTACCCAAGCAGAGCAGTGCGCGACAATGGCTGAAGAAAGAGTGATGGTGATGGAAGAGCGCATGGAGTCTCTACTGCATTGGCAGTTGTGTGTATGCTCATGGCCATGGCAGTTGTGTAGACATGCGCATTCACTCATTTATTCCATTGATTGCCTATCGTGAGCGGGATGTGCTCATGTAATATTGGATATTAACTTGTTGTAGAAGTATGTACTCTGGAAATATTTTGTAATTCGTATAATTTATTATCAAGTTATGTTATCTTTTATATATTGCGTGGTTGCTTGGTTGTTATGATTGTTTACTTTTGGTGCACATGTGTTTGACATTATTACATATTGTCTTATCTTGCTTATCATTATGATTTGAAGAAACATGCCACCACGAAGGAGAAATGTGTTGATATATATGTACCTAGATGTGGATCTTAATGTAATATGTCTTAAATGTCTTACACTTATGTAATGCTTGGGTTATTAATGAAATGAGAATGTTTGGTTGTGATTTATAATGTTTAATATTTCATTAATGAGTTGATATTGACTTGATTATATAGGTTTGTGATTGTTTTAATTGATACACATAATGTTATATAAATGAATTGATTCAAACTTGGTTAAGTGAAGTTCACATGCGTCCGACTGGACCATGCGCCCCACAGTGGTCATGCGTTCGAATGGCCATGCGACTGAGTTTCTATGCGCCTAAACAGTCCATACGCTTGAACAACTTCATGCGACTGACTCAGCTACACGACTGAACACTCAGTCGTGCGAATGGATCAACCGCATGGCTCAATCGCACGAATGAACCATCTTAATGGTTCAGTCGCACGAATGAGCAACCCTAACCTATAAATACCACCTAATTCGTGGAAAAACGGAACACTTGATATTACTTCGACTCCAAACGTACCCTAGCTGTCCAGAAACCTCCAAGAACCTGTTCCAAGTTCATAGATCGCATTAGATCGATTCTAGATCGTTCTTAACGTTTAGATTCAATTGATAATTGATTCGACGTACGTTCTCACTGATTGGATAGCCAATCAAATAGGATTCCGCACTATTTGAGTTGGTATACACGTTAATCAGTTAGTATTTCGTGCAATACACAATCCTAACAAGTGGTATCTGAGCTTTGGCTCTTGATTACGTGTAATTCAATCGTTTTTGATACAAAAGTTGTGTTTTTTCACAAAAAACGCAATCTTTTCGTATCAAACGGTGTCTTGGACGTCCCCTGCTCATAAAGTTTTGGTTTTTTTGGCATACAGCGATTAGGGTTGGTGAAAATTCGGGTTTTTACGGCCAAAACACCTTAAACCTAGAAATTTTCGAAATCCAGCAGCTTCACTCGCACGGTTGACTCAATCGCACGACTGGACTCATTCGCATCCCTCAGACGTACGATTGGACTCATTTGTACCTTCATTCGTACGACTAAGCAGACAGTTCGCATTGTTCAACCGCATCAGTTCATTCGCACGACTGGACCAATCGCATTAGTTCAGCCGCACGATTGAACCATTCGCATTGTTCAATCGCACGGGTAGCCCAATGGCACAGCTCTATTCGCACTAGTAATACAGGTTGTTTAAGAGACTAAAGTTAATCGAAATAGAGGACCAGTATTCAGCGTTTACATCCGGGAAGGACTCACGTATTCAGAACTTACTGCTACTGGAGAGTGAAGTAGGGAATCATAATAAACCCCCTAAGCTTATAACATTAGATGAATTCCCACACTGGAAACAACGTTTTGAGATCTACTTAAATGGAGTAGATCCTAATATGTGGGAAGCCATTGAGACGGGGTACAATATGCCAGTAGGTGCTGATGGGGTGAAACTTACATTAGGAGGCATGACTGATGCACAGAAAGTCAAATATAATGCTGAAAAGAGAGTGTATGCGTTGCTTAGTAAGTCTATCCCGAAGGATATTTTCCATCAATTCTTTGAGAATAAGCAAGCCAAGAAGTTATGGGATGAGCTGGAGAAAAGGTATGACGGGAATGAGTCATTGAAGGCTATTAAAGCTAAAGAGTTGAAGAAAGAGTTTGACAACTTCTCATCGATGGGTAATGAGAGTTTAGATGATGTCATTGATAGATTCTACCATTTGATGAGCGGGCTGCACACGCATGGTGTCACAACGACCATGGAAGACAAAGTGTCGAATTTCGCAGACGGGTTGCCAGAAAGTTGGGCTTCTTTTGTTTCAAATCTGAGACAGAATGGATTGCTAGCGAGGTTGGACATCAATGATTTCATTCTAAAGCTGCGAGAAGAAGCCCTAAGGATGAAGTACCGAGCTCAAAAGTCTTCGTATACTCAGAATCCAGCTCTGTACAATGCTACTCCACAAGTCAAGACATCTGGAGCACCACTTCAGACCGCCTTTGTGTCAAGCTCATCTGGTCCTTCACAAGCCTCTACTTCAGGATCAGAAATGTCAGGGTCTTCTAGTACCCAATACATTGCATCTGAAGCAAATGCTACAAGACTGAAGACCGAGAATCTCGGAAACGTGACGGTAGAAGTAGCAAGAGAGCACATGGATCTCTTAGCAGCAGTAGTCCACTCCTATGATGGACTTGTTGCTGGGAAAATTGGAAACTGCCATCTGGCAGACGAGGACTACGAGCAGGTAGATGAGACAGAGCTGGAGAGGATGGATATAATATGGGCCTTAGCAAGTGCTGTCCGGAGAGCTAAGAAGTTTGTGAAGAAGACCGGACAAAACTTGGTTGCTACTAAGGACACTACTTTTGGTTTTGATAAGAGCAAGGTGACCTGTTTCAACTGTGGAGAAAAAGGGCACTTCAAACGAGAGTGTGTGAAGCCCAAGAAGACTGTAAACGGGAATCCATTCTCGTCCTTCACTCGTCAAGATAAGCCAGCTAGCAGTCCTACTTCATCAAGCAAGGATCCAAAAGCCTTGACTGCTCATGATGATGAAGGACAGGACTGGAGTTTTCGGTTTGTCTCTCCGGGAGAATCCAATATTGCTAGTGTGGAAGACTTAGATGATGATTCCGCGAGTGAAGGAGATATTGCAGTAGAGCTCGCGATGTCAAACATTGAAGAGACTGTAATTGAGGTCAACTACAAGCCTGAAGAAGGGACAACTACAACAAAGACAGAATCACCAGAACCAGAAACATCAGATGCTGCTTTGATGGCTGATTCATCAGAACCTCCTCAGGTAAGTACTACTGACCAACTTTTCAAAAATCATGCTTGTTCTGATTGTAATAAATTTAGGGAAAGCATAGATCTGAAATTTGCTTGGTTATTAGATCATAACGATAGCTTAGTAAAGGATTTGCAACTGTGCACTGAGGCAAACAGAGTTTTAAAACAAAATGAGCATAGTTACAGAAAAGATAGACCTTTTGAATAAACAGCTTAGGGAAACAGAAGTAGTAGCCTTTAACCAAGCAAATGACATTAGGTACTATCTTAACTCCCTAGAAGACACTAAAAAACAAAAAGCAGTTTTAGAAGTAGAAGTAAATTCATTAAAGCAAAAACTGCACAGTTGGACAAGTTCATCTCATATTGTCTAACACTTAGTGAGAGAGCATAACAATGGGGAGGGTTTGGGATATAAAGTGGTTCCACCACCACCTGAGACCTTGATGAACACTAAGAGTAAACCAATAAATAACAATCCAATCAAGGATCATGTAGTGTCTACTCCTCTTGTAAGTGATCCAGATTCCTCATGTACTTCAAATGAATCTGGAACAAAACAAAAGGAGGCCACTTCAAAGGCAAAAGGTAAAATGCCTTGTGTTAATCTGGAAAAAGAATTTGAAAAGGTTAATATAAAGTCAAGGTCAAACAAAGTCAAATCTGAACCTAAAAAGTCTGTTAATGTTAACCTATCACGAGTTTCATGTCAAAGTCCAGAAAACCAAAATGGAAAAGATGTTAAGAATGTTAAAACAATTAAGTTTGTTAAACAAGATAAAACATCAAAAGAAGTTGAGTCAAAACCCAAACATAACAATGTCACTAGGGTGTCACACATGTCTCCACATAGACAGTTCAATCATAAAGTTGATAGCAGGTCATGCTACAACTGTGGAGAGTGTGGACACATTGCTTCTTACTTTCCTTACTATCAGACACCTAGGAAGAAAGTTAACTTTAGGAATCAAAACCTAGGTCTTCTAAGAGGAACTCATTGACTCCACCTAGAAGAACTAGTGAACCCAAAGTTCAACCCATTAGCCAGTCGTCTGTTTATCACAAACAGGCCTCACACAAATCTGGATTATGGAAAGAAAAGTAAGCCTCTGTGTCTGATAATGAGGAAAAGAAGTCACCTGAGCTACCCTCACCTTCTAAGGGTCAATGGGTTGAATTCATGATGTGTGATGCCTCTGGGAAACCCAAGCTAGTAAAGGCTTGGGTTCCTAACCTGAACTAATGCTTTAAAATTGAATGTGTAGGGTGTTCGCTACAGTGCTGAAACCAACACGTGGATTGTAGATAGCGGAGCATCCAGGCACATGACAGGAAACAGGGCACTCTTATCAAACGTCAAACAAATAAAAGGAGGGCATGTTTCCTTTGCTGGTAACAAAAAAGGTTATATCACAGCTCAAGGGGAAGTGGGAAATCAGAAAGTTAAGTTTGATAAAGTGAACTACGTTTAACAACTTCAAAACAACTTATTTTCTGTTTCCCAAATATATGACAAAGGATTTAAAGTTGTATTCGACAACAAGAAGTGTTATGTCCTGAAAAAGGACTATGTGATTCTGGAGGACCAAGTTTTGATGACAGCTTCAAGATATAAAGATCTTTATGTTTTGATCTATCAACGGCTTCAACAACGGATCATGAAGTTCAGTGCTTCTTATCAAAAGCTACTGAGAAGGACTCCATTTCCTGGCATAGGAGAATGGGACACATTAATCAACGGAAGATGAATCACTTGATCCAGAATGATCTCGTGAGAGGAGTTAACGTCAAAAATTTCCAACTTCCTGATTTCTGTGTAGCATGCAAGAAAGGCAAACAGACGAAGAAGTCTCATAAGGAAAAGAAAGTTCATTCCATCGAGCTTCCTCTTGAACTTCTTCACATGGATCTGTTTGGTCTAGTCAGTACAAAAAGCATTGCAGGCGACTTGTACTGCTATGTGGTTACTGATGACTACTCAAGATTCTCTTGGGTAATGTTTCTGAAGTCCAAATCAGAAATATTTGAGTCATTCAAAGAATTAGTAACTACACTGGAATCTCTCTACAAGCTGAAGGTAAGACAGGTACGCTCAGACAACGGGACCGAGTTCAAGAATCAGTGGATGGAGGCCTACTGCAAGGAAAAGGGAATTGTGCACCAATTCACTTCTGCCTACACACCTCAGATGAATGGCGTTGCTGAGAGAAAGAATCGCAGCTTGATAGAGACAGCACGGACAATGCTAGCAGACTCGAAACTGCCTATCCAATTCTGGAATGAGTCAGTGGCAAATGCATGTTACACATTAAATCGAGTTCTGGTAGTCAAACGCCATGGCAAGACATGTTACGAGTTACTACAACGACGTAAACCTAATCTAGAGTATCTCGAACCATTTGGCGCTTCGTGCACCCTACTGAAGAAGACTCAAGAAGGAAAATTCAGCGAGAAGGCTGAAGAAGGTACCTTCCTAGGATACAACATACCGAACAAGAGAGTTTACAACAACTCAACGGGTTTAGTAGAAGTGTGGTGTAATGTTGATGTGCAGAGATACACCACACCACCTACTGGAAAAGGACCCGCTTTCTTTTTTGACTATGATGGATTCTTCAAGTCCTTCAACATACCTATTTCCACTTCTGACGAGGAGTTAGCAACCAGAATGATGTATGATATCTTGAACTCACCGGCAGAAGATTCAGCATCATCTGGTTCACATGGTGATTCATCTCCCCACTCAGGGGGAGCACTCGAAGCAAGTGACTCCTCCTCAGAAGATGAAGCTGAGGAAAATGAGCAGAATCATCCAATTCCTGCAAGTCCACAAGCATCTAACAATGATGCCTCTTCGTATTCGGAACCTCAAACTCCTACTACCTCAGATGCAGAACCAAATGTTCATAATCTTGACTCTGAGGTAGTTGTTCCCACCACTCCAGGATCACGTCTAAATGTCTATCATCCCCTAGACAATGTCATTGGAGATGTCAGATCAGGAGTGCAGACCAGAAATCAGCTGTACTCAGCCGATTATGCCTCGGTAATGGAAAAAGGATACATTCACGACGGTGCTTATCGCTGTTTTGTCTCGCAGGTTGAGCCAAAATACGTCAGTGAAGCACTGAATGATGAGGCATGGGTGAGGGTCATGCAAGAAGAACTTCTTCAGTTCAAGAAGTTAGGTGTATGGACTCTGGTAGATAGACCTAAAGGTGCTAAGGTCATTGGCACCAAATGGGTCTTGAAATGCAAGAAGGATGACCAAGACGTCATTATCAGAAACAAGGCTCGACTTGTCGTTCAAGGGTTTCAACAAGTCGAGGGCATTGACTACAATGAAGTGTTTGCACCCGTGGCAAGAATGGAAGCCATCCGCATCTTCCTTGCCTATGCATCGTATATGAAGATTAAAGTTTATCAATTGGATGTGAAGAGTGCATTCCTTCATGGTGAAATCTGAGAGACTGTACATCAGTCAACCCGAGGGATTTGAAGATCCATATCATCGGGACAGAGTTTACAAACTCGACAAGGCTTTATACGGGCTTCATCAAGCTCCAATGGCCTGGTATGAGAAACTCTCAACTCACCTTGTGAAACATGGATTTCGCAGAGGTGTTATTAATTGCACACTGTTTATCAAAGAGAAAGATGGTGATTTACTGTTGGTTCAAATCTATGTTGATGATATCATCTTCGGATCAAAGAATGAAGAGTTATGTAAAGAGTTTGAAGCAGTAATGAAGGCGGAATTTGAGATGAGTGCCATGGGAGAGATGAAATTCTTTCTCGGGTTACAGGTGGATCAGACACCAAAAGGAATTTTCCTACATCAGACCAAGTATGTAGGAGACATTCTCAGTCGGTTTGATATGGAGAATGCTTCTGTAGCTGAGACTCCACTTGCTACAAACCATGATATAGCACCCAATGAAAATGGAGATCTGGTCGATGCAACCATGTACCGAGGAATGATTGGATCTCTCATGTACCTCACTGCCTCAAGACCTTACATCATGTATGCTACATGTCTATGTTCTAGATATCAAGCTAACCCAAAGGTTAACCATCTGATTGGGGTCAAAAGGATATTTCGGCATTTGAAGGGTACTCCAACCCTTGGGTTGTGGTATCCTCATGATGATGACTTTGAGCTTACGGCGTATAGTGACTCGGATTACGGTGGCTGCAAGATGAATTACAAGTCTACATCAGCAGGGTGTCAATTCTTTGGGAGGAGATTAGTGACATGGCAGTGTAAGAAGCAGACCTCGGTTGCATTGTCAACCTGTGAAGCCGAATATGTTGCTGCTGCAAGTTGCTGTTCACAAATCATTTGGATTCAACAGCAAATGCGGGACTACGGTTTAAATTTCTTTTCTATTCATATTTTTGTTGATAACTCTGCTGCAATTGCAGTAACTAAAAATCCAGTACAACATCCTAAGACCAAACACATCAGCATAAAATATCATTTTATACGTGACTGTTTTGAAAAGAATTTAATCGATGTGGAAAAAATAAACACTGATTTTCAACGCGCTGACCTCTATACAAAGGCTTTTGACAAACCACGTTTTCTATATTTGTTAGACGTCAACGGCGTTAAAAAGAAAAGTGATGTCATTCCAGATGATGACCATGTGTAGTCTGATGCATTTAGTCTAATTTTTTATTTTTTTTCTTTTTATTTCCGTTATTTATTCTATTTTCTGTTTAGATTAAATATATGTTAGTTAGCTGTCTATTAAAATCCTAAAAAACGTAAATCGGTTACGGTTTTAGAATTTTAGGGGGAGAATAGGTCAGCCAGTAACATTAAAAAAAACCAGGGAGAAGGAGAGGCTAGCTGATAGAAAGTAGATCGTATCTGTGATACCGATTCAAATACTTTGGAAAATGATAGTACACAGGAACAAATCAAGCGGGACTTTAAAAGTTTAAATTAGATAAGATGCCAAATTCAAAGTATAAGTTTGTGTAGTCTGAGGAATATAAAAGGAAAATTGATAGAAAAACTGGTAACTACTAAGGTAACACAACGAGAGTAGACCTAGAGGTTGCTAGACCACAGATGATATGTCGGTAGATTCAACACAATAGACGATTAGGCCTGGTTGGTGATCTCAAGATGAAACTAAGTTGTTCAACTAACTGTGGGTTTCCATCTTATCGTTGGTTAACACAATCAACAATATTTCAATAAGGGGTGACGAGCAAATAAACGCCACAAATGTGAGCGGACGACCAAAAATAGAGCAAAGCACGAAAAAATGAAAAGCAAACGCTATAAGCTAATAGCTGATGTTGTTGGTGCGTTAAAAATAAAGATGCTCTAACAAGAAGATAGGTTGTGTGCCTCTCTGGTGTGCGATGGCACTGACCTGAGGATAAGCATAACCTAGATATTCTAGAATTCATTGTTGTTTGTCGTCTCTCTGTTGTGCGATGGCACTGACCTGAGGATTGGCTTCTCCTTGAAAGCTCTAAGAATAGTCTCTTCTTGGCACAATACCCGTAGACCGCTCAAAAGCCCCTGAGGAATAGTGATTACCACATAAGCGTGGGATCCACAAATGTTGGTTGAAATAATTAAACCTTAAACTATCACCAATATGTGTCAAAAGTCTGTGTATGGATTTAAGAGGACCAGCATACTGACAATCATCATGGCTACAATTCTTGAAAGTCCAAATCAATATGGGGATCTAATAGTACCAGTATGATTTCTAAATTTGCTAACAACTCTGGATGAACAACAAGAAGTGAGCATCAAAAGGTTTTGATAACATGTCCCAAATGATTTGACTTGCCTGTATGATTCCAAATTGAAGTGGTCCAGTTATGGTCAAAATGAATTGAAGCTGCCTATTCCGGAACCGAATCCAGTAGATTTCTATCTTAGGATTTACACCTCACAAAAAGTCAAAAACGAGTTTATCTTTGTACTTCAGTTTAAATTTTTATTTATTTAGTCAATTCAGTTTGTCTAATTTTGGACTACATCATGGAATTCAGTAAGGAAGTAAATCACCTAAAAGGGTCATGTCTGAGGTGACCACATGTGTTTTTAAAAGGTAAATGGGTCACGTCTGAGGTGACAAAGTGTTTAAAAGGATCACGTCTGAGGTTATCAAAAGTTTGTCAAGTTAAAATGATCATGTCTGAGCTGATCAAAGTTCATAATGTTAATTCAACAGTTTAAAAGGGTTTAAATGTCAAATGGTCATAAAGGCAGAAAATTTCATGAGTATGACCCATTCGCATGACTGGACCATGAGTATGGGCCAATCGTACGAATGAACCATACTCATGCCATCTATAGCCGAATGGACATAAGTATGGACCATTCAACCGAATGGCTTATACGAATGACCCAGTCGGCCGATTGAGAGCGAGCGAATGAACAAGTCGCACGACTGAGCTCTAGTCGGACGACTGAAGGGGGGCGACTGAACCAATCACACGACTGAGGCCCATTCGCCCGAATGAAATGAGCGTATGAGTCCAGTCGTACGATTGAATTCAGGTTTAGTATAAATAGAGGGGGAGTCGGTCGTAGAGACTCATCACTTCCAAATTTGCCCTAATTCGCACGACTTAGCGTTACTCTGCCAAACTTTTTTTTGATCACTATAAATCATTGATTGTTGTGTACTGACCATCTGCACTGATTATACAGGTATATTGTAGTGCAAATCCATCAGTAGTTCATTCAATTTGAGCCCAAATCTGGAAAATCGGACCCATTCAAAAACCGAAACATGTTTGGACTATAACCTAGCGAAACTAAGTAAACTAACAAAATCAAAATCGTTAGGTGATAAATTAAACGATTGCGAGTCTAATGAACCAGAACACGATGTCTAAACTTAAAAATTGGTCAAAATTGAATTTGAATTGAACAGCCAGAAAGTCATGCGAATGGACAGGTTGATGAACTTCAGTCGCACGACTGAGGTGTGCGAATAGCTAAACCGCACGACTGAACCATGCGTATGAGTTCAGTCGCACGACTGGTGTAAACGCATGAGTTTACATACGTATGAGCCTAGTCGCACACTCAGTCGTATGTATGAGGTCATTCGCACGACTGGATCTCAGTCGCACTGCTCATTCGCACGACTTGATCTCAGTCGCACAGCCTCATTCGCATGACAGAAAAGAATATTTTCAAGTCCAAGTGATTCAAGATATGTTTAGCCAACGGATACTAATGTTTATATTTATTGTGTAACAGATGGCGAGTCGCTGGACTATGAGTACTAAGCACAATATTTGTGCTCATCTGGATCTGACATCCAGAAATGCTTCAGACTTTTCTGGCATTATCACATTTCTGAGGAGATCGAGGATGCTCATGCTATATCTGCTCCATGTACACCGTATCGCTCTATTCAGCAGGCTTTCTGGGAAGGCGCAGTTGTTGACAGATCTTCTGAGCCTCATCATATCAGGAGTACTATTTTTGGAGAGGTCATTGAGATCACGGAGGATGATCTCAGAACTGTGTTGCAGTTTGGGGATGATGTTGTCTGTCCCACTAGACTACACCCCCTTACTGTTAGAGGATGTTTCTTACGAGCTAAGTACTTTGGGGACATCAACGCAGGGGTGCTCAACAAGAGCAACCTGTGCCCCCAGTTCAAGTACCTCGCTCATGTGCTGCTGAAGTGCATAGCGTCTAGGAAGGGAGGATTTGATGAGCTGTCAGATCAGATCCAGAACGCATATGCAGCGTTGGTACTGAACCATCCGTTCAGCTTCTCCAGGATGATCTTTACCTACTTGGTGGAGAACATTGAGGGGAAAGGGAAGGAGGGCTTCTGCATGTACCCTTGATTCATGCAGATGATTATTGACCAGAAGCTCCCTTCCTTGCCGAAGGAGAAGGAAGATGTCGTGGTGCTTGAGGTGATGGATGATACCACCTTAGGCAGGATGAAGGTGTACATGGGAAGCAGGTGAAACCACCTGTCAGGCGACTGTTTGGGCATCTGGCCCGTGAGGATTATGTGGCGCCAGCTCAGAGGAAGTGGCGCCACGATGACAGTGACTCGGACGTTGAGCAGATTGCTCTACCCTCCGATGACTCCGACGACGATGATCATGATGCTGATCAGGGAGGGGATGTTCAGGGTGGACCCAAACCAGCTCCTATTCACCCTGACTTCCAAATGGAAGAGGAGGAGGAGTCAGATGAAGAACCTCTGGTGCGAACAGTGGGCAGCAAGGTGGTTGCCACTGAGAGAGGTATTAGGGCGGTTGGTGGACGCCATGGGGAGTCCGGGGTGTAGGATTCTATGTGCCCAAGACACTTAGAATATTGATGTGGTTAGTACGTTATGATCCAAGTCGGGTTATACCCAATAACAAGCTTAGCAAACACCAATTAATATTGTCTTTCATCTTAAAACATCATTTAGAACATGAAATTTTCAGCTTATTAACATGTTATAATGCCTATCTTCCGCTGCGTTTTTCAGAAAGTTTAAAAGGTTAAACTATGTTTTGATGTTCTAACAAACCCATCAATGGCATCTAGAGCCGGTTATGTGGATAACTTGCTTGTTCTTAGTCTTTAAAATTGGTTTTAAAGATGTATTATCAACCTATTAGAGGCTGATTTTGGGCTGCTATATTTTGTATGAATGATTCCCCGAACTTTCAAGGTCATATCACACATGCTAGTGATTAGACCTTGAAAGATATATATTATGAAATGTTGATTGTTTGGATAATGTTTAAAACCCAAAATTTTAGTTTATGTTGGCTGAAATTTGGTGGTTTTAAGTGGGGTTTCATTATATGTTTGGATGATATGATCATTGGATGTTAGTGTGCATAACCTAGCCTTTGGCCTTTTGATTTGGATGATTGGAATGGTTGGTTTTATTCATTCAATTGGGTTGTAATATTTATGTTTATTATTTGGGTTGTAATTATTTATTCATTTGGTTATGTAATAAATAGAATAGGTGCATTTCTTTTATTAGAAAAATGTATTAGGATACAATTTTGTAAAAGGAAGATGCACAAGATCAAGACCCAAAGATGGACATCAAAGACATGTACACTTGAAGCATTTGGATGTGGAATCGAGTGGGAGTTCATGGACACATATGATGTGTCATTGTTAACCCTTAGGAAAGACCTTATGACAACACTTGTGATGGCAAACAAGTGTATTCAACTTAGTGGCTATGGTTATGCACATGTGGTTGAATGATATATGCTTGTTTGATTATTCATTTTATGTTGATTGTTTGATATATGGATATGCTTAACAATCTAAATAAATTACCATAACAAGCTGAATTTTTTGGTTCCTAATCATTAAGTGACTAATAAAAGGTTATTAAAAGGATTAATGATTTCAAAATAAAAGAAGTTTTATTAAAAGTGAACCATAGGGTATCTTGTATTTGAAAGCATGCAAATACAAGTACATAGAGTTTTCTAAAACTAGAATTATGAAATCTCTAAACTTTTGACAAACAAGTTTAACACCGTCCTTTTGCACAACACTTGAGTCATTTGGAAACTCTAAATGGGATAAAGGTCACCTAACCATTTAGAGGGAACTTGTGATTTAAGGTGGGGATACCACATTGGTGGGATAAAGGTCACCTAACCACTTATGTGGGTAAACTCACACGTGTGTGCAAGTAGGATAACTTGATTTGCAAACCATGTTAAATGGATCACCTAAATATGGTTTCCAAATGGTGTTGATGGGATTAACATGCCGACTTTACATATGATGTTTAAAGTCGATCCCATACCTCTAGAAGTTGCAAATGGTTGCAACCGTCAATCGTTGACCACCTTATTAATTTAAATCGTGGGATAAAGGTCACCTAATCACAATTTAAATGTAATGTTGGGTTCTAGATTTTAATATAAAAATGACCTTAAAAGGCATTAATTATTAGAAATAGCAATATCGAAAATACTAAATAGACCTTTGTTAAATTTTGTAGATGGCCACCAACAATGAAAATCACGATAACTCATCCGCGTCCAACCAATCATTACGAGCGATCCTCCAAAAGGAACGTCTAAATCATAACAACTTCATTGATTGGTATCGAAACTTGAGAATCGTTCTCAAGCAAGAGAAACGATCATATGTTTTAGACGACCCTATCCCCGATCAACCTACTAAGGATGATGAGGAGGCCTTCAACGATTGGTTGAAGTACACTGAGGACTCCGTCCAAGTGTCTTGTCTCATGCTAGCGAGCATGACTCTGGATCTCCAAAAGGAGTATGAACATCACGGAGCTTATGACATGATAACCCAGCTGAAGGAAACGTTCCAACAGCAGGCAAGGGTTGAGCGCTTCGAAACGGTTCGAGCACTCCATGCATGTCGTATGGACGACAACCAATCTGTTTCATGTTATGTACTTAAGATGAAAAGTCATATTGACCGCCTCGAGAGGCTTAATTGTCCCGTCTCGAAGGAATTGGCCACAGATTTGATCCTTAATGGCCTTACCAAGAAGTTCGAGACATTCGTGTTGAACTACAACATGAATGCTTGGGACAAAAGCATTGGTGAGCTTCACTCATTGCTGAAAACGGCCGAGGCGGCCATGGGTAAAAGGGTTTTACCCGTTCTCACCATCAATGAAGGTGGGAACAAGAAAAGGCCTTATCCCGCACCCAAGGCAAAGGTTGCCAAGGGTAAGGGACCCGTTTTGGGAAAGGGGAAAGGGGTGGTAAGGGTACCACCCAAACCACAAGAGAAGAAGCAAAAGGTTGCTACTAATGACCCATGCTTCAAGTGTGGGGAGATTGGACATTGGGCAAGGAATTGTCCCGTCCATCTCCAAGAGTTGAAAGCAAAGAGGGATGCCGGGCAGACCTCAGGTACAACATACATGATTCATATTGATCTTAATGTTACATCTTCAAACACATGGGTATTAGATACCGGATGTGGAACTCATATTTGCAATTTGTTGCAGGGGTTCACAAGAAGTAGGGACTTCAATCAAGGGGATGTTAGTCTCTTCATGGGCAATGGAACCAAAGTCCAAGTTGAAGCTCGTGGAGACTACATCCTAAAACTTCCAAGTGGCTTGGATGTTATTTTGAAGAATATTTTGTATGCTCTTAGTTTGACTAGGAACATTATTTTTGTATCCCAATTAAGACATTATGATTATGTATTATCTTTTGTTGAAAATGATATTCATGTTTCTTTAAATGATATGTTCTATTTTAAAGCAATTCCCATTAATGGTATTTATGAATTGGTTCATGAAAACGCTTTAAATAGTTCATTGTACCAAACTAACACCAAGAAACTCAAGTTGGACTTGAATGATACCTATCTTTGGCATTGTCGTCTTGGTCATATAAACAAGAAAAGAATTCAAACACTACAAAAGAATGGTCTTTTAAAAACAAGTGAATGTGATTCATTTGATGTGTGTGAATCTTGTTTACAAGGTAAAATGACAAAGGCACCCTTTAGTGGGACTAACGAAAGGGCAAAAGATTTATTAGGAATCATACATTTGGATGTATGTGGTCCTTTTAAGCCAATGACTAGGAATGGTGAAAGATACTTCATTACCTTTACCGACGATTATAGTCGCTATGGGTATGTGTACTTATTAAGGCACAAAGATGAAGCTTTTGAAATGTTCAAAATCTTCAAGAATGAAGTAGAAAATCAACTCAACAAATCGATTAAAGTTCTCCAGACCGATAGAGGAGGTGAATACCTAAGTGATGCTTTTCAAGATCATCTTAGAAGTTGTGGGATTGTCTCACAACTCACTCCACCTGGAACACCACAACATAATGGTGTGTCTGAGAGGAGGAATCGAACCTTATTGGATATGGTTCGATCTATGATGGCTAGAAGCACATTACCTCTATCATTTTGGGGTTTCGCTTTGCTCTCCGCGGCCCGTATTTTAAATATGGCCCCAACCAAAAAGGTGGAAAGGACACCTTTTGAGATATGGCATGGAAGAGTTCCATCCCTATCATACTTAAGGGTCTGGGGTTGTGAGGCTTATGTTAAGACTCCCACCCCAAACAAATTGGAAGTCCGATCCACCAAGTGTATCTTTGTTGGATATCCTAGAGATTCTATGGGATATTATTTCTATGATCCACTGGAACAAAAGGTGTTTGTTGCCAGAAAGGGTGAGTTCTTAGAAGCAAAGTTCCATATGGAAGGAGCTAGCAGTAGAACAGTGGATCTTGAGGAAGATCAAGAACCACAACCCGATGCACGTTTGGTTGAAACTAGCACTCAACATGAGGATGTTGAAGATGATCAAATGGTTGATCAATACACACAAAGCGTTCGCAGAAGTGGTAGAACTAGTAATCCACCTGAAAGATACGGATTTTTCATGGATGGATGCTATGTGGTAGATTCAGATGAACCAACCACATACCATGATGCAGTGTCCAATTTGGATTGTGACAAATGGCTTGAGGCCATGAACGTAAAGATGCAATCCATGTATGACAATCAAGTTTGGGAACTTGTTGTAGCACCTCTTAATTCCAAGGTAGTTGGAAGTAAGTGGGTTTTCAAGAAGAAAACCGATATGCATGGAAACTTGGATACTTATAAAGCTAGACTTGTAGCAAAGGGTTTCACTCAAACTCAAGGGGTTGATTATGATGAAACCTTCTCACCTGTTGCGATGCTAAAGTCTATAAGGATATTGTTTGCCATAGCTGCTCATTATGATTATGAGATTTGGCAAATGGATGTCAAAACCGCTTTCCTAAATGGATATCTTGAGGAAGATGTCTATATGGTTCAGCCTGAAGGTTTTGTCGATCCAAAACATCCTAATAAAGTATGCAAGTTAAAGAAATCAATCTATGGATTGAAACAAGCATCAAGAAGCTGGAATCACCGTTTTGATGAGGAAGTAAAGAAATTTGGCTTCATCAAAAACGCTGATGAGGCTTGTGTGTATAAGAAGGCTAGTGGGAGCACAGTAACTTTCCTAGTATTGTATGTTGATGACATACTACTATTTGGAAATGACATTCCAACCTTGGAAGGTGTAAAAACCTGGCTTGGAAGTTGTTTTTCCATCAAGGATCTTGGTGAAGCCGCCTATATTCTGGGAATAAAGATCTATAGGGATAGATCAAGGCGGTTGATTGGTTTGAATCAAAGTGCATACATTGATAAGATCTTGAAAAGGTTCAAGATGGAGAACTCTAAGAAAGGTACCGTACCTATTCAAAGAGGAACGATATTGAGTACGACTCAATGTCCTAGCTCAAAGGATGAGCAAGATAAAATGAAGGCAATCCCATATGCATCTGCTATTGGATCCATCATGTATGCAATGATATGCACTCGACCGGACGTGTCATGCGCCTTAAGCATGACAAGTCGTTACCAGCAAAATCCTGGAAACAGTCATTGGATGGCTGTTAAGAACATACTTAAGTACCTAAGGAGGACAAGGGATATGTTCCTAATCTATGGATCTGGTGATGAGGAACTCGTTGTAAAAGGTTACACGGATGCGAGTTTCCAAACCGATCGTGAAGATTCTCGGTCACAATCGGGATATATTTTCATTCTGAATGGAGGAGCGGTCTCTTGGAAGAGCTCCAAGCAGGATGTGGTGGCTCTATCAACTACAGAATCAGAATACGTCGCCGCCTCATTGGCAGCTCAAGAAGCTGCATGGTTGAAGAAATTCATTGCCGATCTAGGGGTTGTCCCTTCCATTCAGGACCCCCTAGAGATCTTTTGTGATAACGAGGGTGCGATTGCTCAAATCAAGGAACCTCGTGCTCATCAAAAGACTAGGCACATTGAGCGGAGATTCAACTACATACGAGATGAAGTTGAAAAGGAAAGATATGTATTCGCAAAGTTCACACGGATCAAAACATTGCGGATCCTCTCACGAAGCTCCTTGAAAAAGCAAAGCATGAAGGTCATACTTGTGCCATGGGACTTCGATATTCTAGTGATTGGATTTGATCTGTAAACTTTGTATTTGGATATATGGAACTCTTTATTATTTGAATAAAATTATTTGGTTATGATGTTTCAATTAATGTTCCAATTTAGCATGTTTAATCCATGAGTAAATTGTTTACTCTAAAAGTCCGTAGTCGTTCATACTTGTGGGAACAAGTGTGAGGTAAGATTATTATGAACTTGGATTGGTTGATATTCATAAGGATGAATATAGAGCAATGGGTTGCTACCAAGGTTCATAGATATTTGTGGGATACAAATATTGGACTAACCCGCATCTCAAATTTTACTACATGGAATCTTATTGATTGATCATAAGTAAATTTGAGTAAAGGCGAATATCATTTGGTATCCTCCGACCTGAGATACATATTGGGTTTTGATATTCACCAAGTATTATACCTTGAGCTTTTTCTTCACTGTCCTGAAATAGTGGACAGCACATAAGGGTATGTTCAGGTATGACACGAGGTGTTTGTGAGAAACGTATGTAGTCAAGATGGAATTTGTTCCTCTTATTCGTTGAGAGTTAGATGTCTAAGGCCTGATTAAGTTAAATCAACAAGGAATGATCATTCTGTGTCCTTGGATTTAACATGACATCTTTAACAAAAGGATAAATGATTGATTCACCTAAATCATTTCAAGTAGGGTACTTGAAAGGGATGATGTTATTGAATGGCTATAAGTCATGCGTATTAAGGGTAGTAAACCGTTGTTAGGCGGTATTTACTGCTTGCATCAATCTTCTATGAATCTTGGGCAAGTGGGAGATTGTAGGATTCTATGTGCCCAAGACACTTAGAATATTGATGTGGTTAGTACGTTATGATCCAAGTCGGGTTATACCCAATAACAAGCTTAGCAAACACCAATTAATATTTAATTGATGATATGATCATGCAATTAAATATTTACACCAAATTTAGAAAATTGGTTTTCTAAACAATTATATGTGAAATGGGTCAAATCATAAGGATGATTTGTTGATGGGTTTTATTAATCACATTGTTATTTAAAAGGGTTTAAATAACATAAGATAATGCAATGTTTGTGATCTTTAATTAAAATGTTTAATTAAAGATTAGTGCATAAAACATAAGTATAGTTCTTGCACTTGTCACACATTAAAATCCAAGAGGGTCCATGAACTTTTAATGTGTTCACAAGACATTAAAATGAGAGGGAATCCCAGCCAATTTTAAATAAATTCGGCCACCCCCATGGACCAATGGGGTTCTTTCTTTTCCCTTGGTAACTCACACTCTTTATGAAAGAGTGTTAGACTCTCCAACCCACATGACTTCACTTGCAAAAAAATCAAAAGAAAACTCTCTCTTTCTCTCAAAAGGTTACGGAACAAGCAGCAGAAAGAAAGGGGTTTTGGAGTTGATTTTGGTGTTCATTCTCCCTAACAAGAGTTGTTTGCGTCAAGGGCTTGGGGTATACAAGCTTGAGGACTTCTAATCTTGAAGTCTTGGCCGATTTTGAGCATCAAACATCCACTTTTCTCTCGGTTTTCTTGCTGCTGAAAGAGGTAGTTTGGCAGCTTGTTTGGTTGTCACATTATGAATGTTTTATGTGTTTATATAGCTTGCTTATTCACATATTAAAGATCCTTTTGATTTGGGTTTGTCTTTCATCTTAAAAAATCATTTAGAACATGAAATTTTCAGCTTATTAACATGTTATAATGCCTATCTTCCGCTGCGTTTTTCAGAAAGTTTAAAAGGTTAAACTATGTTTTGATGTTCTAACAAACCCATCACGGGGATGCTGCAGTTGCTGATACAGATCCATCATATACTCCGGACCCACCCAGCAGCCAAGGGGGAGCATCCTCCTCAAAGGGAACGAGGAAAAAGAGGATGGCTCAGCCTCATGGAATGAAGAGCAAGAGAAGAAGATTTACCTTGATCACCACCACAGCCACCACCACAGCTACCACCACTACTACCACACCCTCTACCACTGTCACCACACCACCCACCACTACATACATCCCATCTACCACACCCACTCCACCACCACTATCATCTAGACCAACCCCAATCTTCATTACTGCCACCACCACCACCACCACTAGCCACCAAGCCAGGCCATCATCACATCCCACCCATCCATCTGGGTCACCTTTACCTCCCAGTGGGGTAGAGAAACAGCTCTCAGCACTGAACCGTATGGTGCTGAGGCTGCTGGCAGCCGATGACGAGAAGACAGCTCAGATTCGTCAGTTAGTAGATCTTGGCTGTACAATCTCACAAGATTTCTCAGCAGGCTCAGCTGATTGAGCAGCAGGCACAGCAGATGGCTGCTCAGAGCCAAGAGATTGGACAACTCCAGGAGCATAAAGTTCTATCAGCAAAGAAGATAGAGGAGTTGGAGGATGCCAAAAAGACTATCATGCTCAAGCTCAAAGGAACTAAGGATGAGCCTCTGAAGATAAAGGAAAGAGATGGTGATGACGATGGTGATGACGATGATGCGGATGAGGATGAGGATGAAGATGAAGATAGTGATGATGATGAAGCAAATGATGAAGAAAAGACAGAGGAAAGGCAGAATGATGATGATGATGAAGGAGGAGATGCAGCTGCATCTGCCTCAGCTCAGGGTCAAGAAAGACGTTCGAAGAGAAATCAAGACCAACGAGCTTCTTCTTCTTCTGCTTCACCTACTGATGAGCCAGCTATTCAGGACAAAAGTAATGATTAGACGTTTATGTATTTGATAGCTTTTGTACTTGAATCATGTATTAAACTTATGTACTTAATGTTTATATAATGTTAATGTGTTTCTGTTTTGATTATTAACTAATGTTTGATGTGTTACATGTCTAAATCAAGCAGATCCAAATTTTCAAAGGGACGAATATGATGTTGCTCCCCTTCAGCAGGTCAAGACTCAACTAACCATGATTCTTGATCTGCAAGGGATCATCAGGAGATCAGTGAGTTACACCCCTGAAGAGGGAGAAATAATTCATGATCTTATAAATGAGCAACTGGCCGAAATGTTCAAGCTGAATCCCGATGAGATTATCAAGGATGCTCCAACCTTTGAATCAACCAGTGACGACAAGCTTAACGACATTAATGAGATAGAGATCGAAGATGTCACTGCAGAGCATTATCCAGAGTATGCTGACCAGGAAGGAAATGTGGTGCCCAACCTGGGTGATTTGCTGGTTAGTGAAACATTTGAGATACTGGATAAGATGGAGCAAGAGTCTGAGAAGAGTGAGGAACAAGCCCAAGCCTCAGACGCCGATGTTAACATCAGAAAGGCAGAATGGGCTGCATGCTTTGAGGAGATCCAAGCCCAACGCGCTGTTCCTAAACCTAATGTCTACACCAAGCTCTACAAAGTGAAGAAACATCACAAGGTGTCAGGCAAGATTATCGCGTGGGCTCATTTTGAGGATCTTAATGTATACGCGATAAAGAGAGAGAAGGGTATTGAGTACTTTAGATTCCCACATGATCTAAAGACTCTACCTGGTTTTGAGCTCAACCAGCTGGCCAAGCTGAAGCTGTTATATGCTGACCCGAGAAAGATGTCAGGCTGGTTTGAGGCTGCATTAAAGAATGAGTACCACACCAGATAGGTCAACTTCAAACCTCAACAACCTACGAGGTATATCCAAAGGTCTAAGGTTGATGCCATAACTGGAAAGCCAAGAATAGTGCTAAAGTGGAATCCTCCGCGCACCATGTCCAAGATCCCACTACGTGAAATGCCACAGGACTTCACTCCACACTTCAAATGGTGGTACTATGATTGGAGAACAAGAGAGGCAGTCATAGTCTTAAACAAAGAAGGAAAAATGGATACCATCAGGGTATTTGACCCAATGTGGCTTACTAACTTGTCTGAAAATAATGTCTACACATTATACAAGTGGCCACTATTCTATGACTCTCAAGATATTGTACAAGCTCTACAGTTCCAAAATGTTATAAGACTCTGCTTTGCATTTGAGATACACACAGGAGTCACAAAAGAAGAGAAGTACAAAAAGTATGAGGAGGTAATGAAGAAGAAAGACATTAGATAGATCTAGGTCCAAGGGGGAGTTTGTTGATACATATGTACCTAGATGTGGATCTTAATGTAATATGTCTTGAATGTCTTACACTTATGTAATGCTTGGGTTATTAATGAAATGAGAATGTTTGGTTGTGATTTTTAATGTTTAATATTTCATTAATGAGTTGATATTGACTTGATTATATAGGTTTGTGATTGTTTGAATTGATACACATAATGTTATATAAATGAATTGATTCAAACTTGGTTAAGTGAAGTTCACATGCGTCCGACTGGACCATGCGCCCCAACAGTGGTCATGCGTCCGAATGGCCATGCGACTGAGTGTCTATGCGCCTAAACAGTCCATACGCCTGAACAACTTCATGCGACTGACTCAGCCGCACGACTGAACACTCAGTCGTGCGAATGGATCAACCGCATGGCTCAATCGCACGAATGAACCATTCTAATGGTTCAGTCGCACGAATGAGCAACCCTAACCTATAAATACCACCTAATTCGTGAAAAAACGGAACACTTGATATTACTTCGACTCCAGACGTACCCTAGCCGTCCAGAAACCTCCAAGAACCTGTTCCAAGTTCACATATCGCATTAGATCGATTCTAGATCGTTTTTAACGTTGAGATTCAATTGATAATTAATTCGACGTGCGTTCTCACTGATTGGATCGCCAATCAAATAGGATTCCGCACTATTTGAGTTGGTATACACGTTAATCAGTTAGTATTTCGTGCAATACAAGATCCTAACAAAATGACAGAACCAATGTGGGAAGCGGTACTCCCATGACAGCAGAGGCTATCGAACAGCTTGTGGCGCAACGAGTGGCGGATGCAATCGCACATCACGAGGCGAATCGCAGCGCGGGAGGATCTGAAGTAAATGGAGGCAATGCTAGTGGCACAGGAGGTATTATAATGTCTGGCGTAAATAAAGACTTGAGATACAAAGATCATTGTTAATGTTTAGTTATTATTAATATGATTAAACCTACAACACAGGATCTGATGCTAACAACAAAGGTTGCTCCTACAAGACATTTCTGAACTGCAAACCGTTTAACTTTCGCGGTAATGAAGGAGCTGTTGGTTTGGTCCGCTGGATAGAAAAGATGGAATCCGTTCAGCGAATCAGTAACTGTGTTGAGGAGAATAAGACGAACTTCGCCACTTGTACCTTTGAAGGTCAAGCACTCACTTGGTGGAATGCTCATGCCCAGACTTTAGGTATTGACACTGCCTATCAAATCACATGGGATGAGTTGAAACAAATGTTGACTTGACTACTGCCCCCGGAAACAAATGAGTTGAATTCTAGAACCACACCATGAAGGGTGCAGAAGTTACAAGCTACACCACCCGATTTCATGACCTTGCTCGCCTATGCCCTCACATGGTTAACCCAGAGTTCAAGTGTGTGGAAGTGTACATTTGGGGCCTTGCACCCCAAATTCATAGCATGGTGACCTCATCCAAGCCAGCCACCATCCAAGAGGCTGTCAGGATTGCCCATGACCTGACTGATCAAGCTGTACGTCAGGGAGCGTTTGTGAAGAAGACGGTAGTGGAAAGAACTATGACAACAAGAGAAAGTGGGACAACAATCATGGTCGAAATGCTCCGCATCAAAACCAAAACAAATAAGATGTTGTTAGGGCTTTCACTGCTGGCCCATCTGACAAAAGGTGGGTATGCTGGAAACCTACCTAAGTGCAACAAGTGTAACTTTCATCATCTAGGTGCATGTGGAGATTCCATGTGCCAGAAGTGCAAACGTTTTGGCCATGCGACTAAGGACTGCCGAAAGCCCAACCCTGCTCCTAAAACAGGAAACAATCGTGCGTGCTTCGAATGTGGTGTTACCGGGCACTTTCGCAAGGATTTTTCGAACCTGAAGCAAACCGGCGGAAACAACGCACGTGGTCGAGCTTTTGTGATTGGAGCTGGAGAAGCTCGATAGGACCCGAACATTATTACGGGTACGTTTCTTGTAAATAATCTCTATGCATCAATTGTATTTGATATGGGTGTCGATAGGAGTTTTGTGTCTAGTGAATTTAGTGTCACACCCCAACCTTGACGGCGGAAACGTCGAGGAGTGAGAGTTAAGATCGTTCACAGCCACATAACGCTATTAATAACTCAAATATAAATTTATCATAAGTTTCAATTGTCACATTACAAACATAAGTCTCAATAATGAAATAAGTTTCAACATGAAATAACAAACATAATCATTTTGTTTATTAACTAGGTCCAAGTCCTAAAATATGCCAGCAACATAAGTTCACTTCAAACTTGGGGGTTTTCCTGAAACATGATAAAAATAAAAGGGTCAACTATAAATAGTTGGTGAGTTTCCAAGGTTTTCATACATAATATGAAAATGGTTACAAGTAGCAATTCATGTCATAGGTTATAAGCTAGTAAGGTTATAGAACACATATCGTTACAACCAAACCTCGACTTGATTACAAGTATAAAAGATTGGCTAAGTGTATTTGGTTCCCTAGTGCACAAGCGTACGGCCCCTAGGAGTCGGCAATACCTCGACTTTAGCACCAAATAGGCTTGTCAGGCCCAAAGATCTAAGACGTCGCCAGGCTAGCAATAGTTAATGATTGTAAACAAACTATGTATCTCATATAAACACTTACAATACACAAATAACCATGACAAAATAATAAGATGAATTGCATGTGTTTACAAGTCTCAAACGTTTACAAGTGTACGATGTATAAGTATCATGTTTCACCCCAAAATAGTGTGAAATAAAGTAAAAAGGGGACAAGGAAAACTCACATGGAAATAAGCATTTCAAGATGATATAAAAGATTACAAGATAAATCCCAAGTGTCCATTACAAGTACCTAAATATATAATTTACAAGATGAAGATTAAGATTAATATATTGATTAATGTTTAAATAAGAATTAGGGTTTCAATAGATTTAGAGTGTTGTTGAGTAACTATGTTTATAATGGTAATGATAACAAGGTTCCAAATGATTTCTTTTACAAGTTGTTCAAACGTATTGATTCCAAAATAAGGTTTAATAATAAGATTATCAATTAGACATGAACTAGGGTTTCAATTTGGATTTGGGGGTTTAAATAATGAAATAATGAATCGTTTATGTTTTGGTTTAATAATCAATTAGGTCCAAGAATGATTAAAAAGGTCTCAATAATTTAAATTATTGATTTAATAGAAATTAAGTATAATATGTAAAAAGAAATAATTAATTTAATAATTAATTATTTGATGAAGAGAATTTATTAAATACTTATTTAAGTAATCTTAAAATATTTAAAATCATTTTATAAAATGATTCATTATAAAGATCTTATAATACAAGATAAAAATAAAGTATAATATATTATTTTATTAGTTTCAAGAATTTAAGCAAAAGTTTAATAATAAGTTTATTAAGTATAACATGGTTACATGATTAATTATTTAAAAACTATTTGAATAGTTAATATGTAAATAAATAGGGTTTTGAAATAATTCTAATTGAACCATAATATATTTATATCATATAATGACTAAATATAATTTTTATAATCCTTTTATTCTTTTAAAAAGAAGATAAATTGGATATTATAAGTTTAACAACCTTTAAAAATTAACTTAATAATTTCAGAAATACTTTAGTTAACAAAATAATATTTTATTTAGATTTAACAATATTTAAAATCTATTTCATAAGAAAATGAACTAGTTATATCATTTTATAGCAAGTTAGCAAATAAGTTAAACCATATTTAAAATTAGAAAAATTATAGAAAATCTTTGATGGCTTTTAAAAATATTTGAAGTTTATATTATCAATTTTTATGTATTTTAAAATTTTTATGTAATTTAATTAAGGCTAAAAAGCCTTTAAAAAAATGCATGAGGGTGCCCGGGTTCGAACCCGGGACCTCATGGATAGAATGCAATCTGCTGACCAATGAACCAAGGCTTCCAGCCGCGGTTGATTTGGGTTTTTAATTCTTATGTACACATATTCAAGCAACCCCAAATTCTCACATGAACCCTAGAATCAATCCGATCAAATTGAAGATCAATCTGTTGTTGTTTATGAATACCAACTTAGGGCTTTGATTCTTTATGCAAAACCGAGTATGTGAGATGGTTTAATTACCTGATTGATGATCGATTTGATGTTATACGATTGAGAACTAGTCGCGATCACGGTCGAGTTCCATTCGAGGTGCAAATGTTGTTCGTAATCAAATTAACTTTACAGGAAGTTTCGTATAGTGATTCTGAGTAGAAGCCCTCAACCAATTTCGCGTAACAGTGCTCCGATCATGGTTTCCCGTTGAGTTGCAGGTCGCGAGTTGTATTGTTGCTCGTGGGTGTTGGATTTGGGTTTTCCAGGTGAAATTGGGAGTTGTATGCGTTTAGGAATGGATTGATCGATCGTTTAGGTTCGATTAATTGGGTTATTATTAGTGTTTAATGATTAAACGGCTAAACGATTAAGGATGCTTCGGTTCTCGAACGTGCGGGCTTGTAACCGGTGTTTAAACACCATTAAAGTGGTTAATCAAGTTCGAAACATGCATATAAATGAATTTGGAACGGTTTGGGATTCAAAACCGATTGTTTTTGGCATTTAAGACCTCGCCGGAAGGTTGCCGGCGGTGGCCGGACCTCTCACCGGCCTTACGGGTGAGAGAAAGAGAGGTGAGTTTGATTTTTTTGATTTTAACACTTTTAGTCCCTGTAGTTTTATTAACTTATTATTTTATGCTAAAAGTTCCTTTTAAGCTTTTATAATTTACAAAACTAACCCCCAAACTTAATTAACACTTAGATTTTAACTAACTTAGTAATTATTAATTTCTAAACTTTTATAACTATTATTATTAATCTTATTATTATGATTAATATTGTTATTAATATTATTATCACTAATATTATTATTATTAGTGTTATTATTATTATAATGATAATAATAGTTATTATTTTATTTAAGGTTATTATCACCTTAAATTTTTATAATAATAAACAAACATTATAACACTTATAATGTTATTATTATTATCTTAATTTGTTAATCACCAACTAATTATTAAGCATAATAAGTCCTCAAAATTTCATAATTGACATAAAAGGCCCCTTGTAAGATTTAACAAAGATAACTTCTAAGTTATTAAAATTTACGAGATGTCACAGTCTCCCCAACTTAAAAGAATTTCGTCCCGAAATTGAAATGAACTTAGGAGAAACAAAGGATATATAATGAAAGGTAAGTGTTCAACGAACAGTGTTTGACGTTTGATTACAGGTGGAACGCTTCACTTTAAGTAATCTTACAAGATCCTTAACATAATAAACGCGAGACGTTTTGAGATGAAATATTGAAAACGATGACGAGCTACCGTGGTACCTTAGATTCATAAGTCACAACTTCTAGAATATAATTTCGTAGTAATTTGATGTCTAGAAATCAATAAGGACCAACAATAATAAGAAAAGTTGACCGTCAGGGTTTAAGAATCCCAAACGTCACTATATGAAAACGGTCTTAACGCATATCTTATGAATATGTATCTCTCTTTCGACCAATCATTGGTCTAAGAATTATACGATATGCGAAGATTTTGAAACAAGTTCACGACAATAATTGAGAACATTATTAAAAGCAGAAAATGAATCAGTCATCCAAAATAACGATCGATGTTTTAACGCCATACCACGGTATACGAATTCTTGAGTTAGATACAAGTCAATTTATCGACCCATTATCTCACATAAGTCAACATGAGATTAGTCAATTGGTCTATAATGCACCAATTTTTATCATGACGACTAAAATAAGAGACACTTAGTGAATGAAAAGTTAAACAGAAGATCCATAGGATCACGAATGTTAGGTCTTGTCATATATGAAGGTAAGACACTTGGATACATACCAAGTTACGCCTTTTCCTTTATGCCAAACCCATGACTACAAGTTACGAAGGTTTATGAAACTTTATATCCACGTCACAATGTATATAATAACGAGTCTCGTTGATCGAAGTCAAGATAAAGTTTTAAAGATCTCCAAGGTTAAGGATTCAAAAGCGATTCAAGAAGTAGCGCAAACAATAAGACATGCATTTGTAACCATGTCTTGCAAGGCAACAAATTTTCAAATATAGTTTGCATACGTAATTCATCAAACCCATATGTACAGTCGAGAACATTCGTATGACTAGAAAGACATAACCACAAGTTGATAATGTCTTTGTTTAGTAGCAAGATTGTTTGAGAAGGCTACCATCACACAATCATGTGCTGATGATATCTCAAAATGAAAGTTGATGAGTAGGGAATAAATGGTTCGATATTGCTAGATCGAGTCAAAACATGAAGATAAAGGGGAAAGAAATCGATAAGAATTCAAATGCCAAGCTCGGAATCAAAATCAACCTAGAGTGATCGAGTCTTCTTTCAAGTTCAGAAATCATGCTTTGGCTTGATAGGTCCAAACACTAACATTGGTTCACCCTTCAAGTTACTACATGTTTCTTGTCACTTGATTAAAACCTTGGTAAGTTGGAGATCAAGAAATGAGAATAATAATCAAGGTGCGGTTTTCACTCCTAACTTGATGGTGCATTCCCAAGTTATGACCACTAACTTACCTATCAAAAAGTTCGATCTCAACTCCCTATTGAGGATCCACAGAAATAAGACGAGGTAACTCACCATTAAGGTAAGGGAAATCACTCCTATCTTAACGGTGAAGTTTTACAAAAACAAAATATAACAAGATGAACTTCTTCATCAAAATCCAGAAATCACTCCTACTTTGATGGAGTCGTCTCATTTGAACAAATACGATTCAATAAGATGATATTATCATCAAGGTATGGAACTCACGCCTATCTTGATGATTGAATTTCATCATAGCAAGAAAAACAATCGAAGATTGACATTTGTCACCAAAGTACGGGTTTCAATCCTATTTTGGTGAGATCATGTCATTTGTGAAATGCCATTCCAAAGAAAATAATTGAATTCAATCCTCGGGATAAGGAAATCACCCCGATCCAGAGGATCACAATTGGAGACCATTTATCAAAACGAATAGAGAATCATCAAAGTAAGGGAATCCCCCTGTTTTGATGAGTTAGAATTTAGGAAATACAAGTGTTCTTAGTCATAGGTTGACTTGCTACTCTTGCATCTCCCACGGTGCAAACGGTATGAAGTTCGACTTATCAACAAAAGGAGGAGAGTATTCATTAAAAATTCAGAAAATTTCAAGTTACATTAATGTAACAAAAAGGGAAATCATGCTTACAAAGGTTAAGATCAAAGTTCAAGATAACAGAAGTTGTTGTGGTGTTCAAATTTTGGATGGTTTCAATCGGGAAGACGAAATTAAGGGCAGGAAATTATCCAACGCCACAGCGAGATGTGAACATTCGATTCACAATCGAAAGGAATACATGAACTTCTCAAGATATAAGGTCAACCATAGCCTTATTGAAGACACGCGTACTTATAAGTGATCACTCATCTCAAGGGTTTCGAGTCAAATAAATGGATTCAACGATCGAGTCAAATCACCATTCACACTTTGCCTAGACAAAGTATCTCGAGATATAGAAATTCCACTTATAGCGTTGCATGTTCTTAGTTACGGGACACATCCTTAAGAAAACTTGAGAACCATAAGTAACGGTTTAAAGTTTTTGATGACCATTCGGTTTAGATTCCCAATATCTTTGGGTATATTAAGATTCATGTTCACGTTGGTCAAGATATAGAAATAGTTACATAATACGCTCGACGTGTAACGATGTTTAAAAGTTGAAATGTAAGATGGGTTCAATTTTAACAGGAACATTATGTATGATGAGAACGAGAAGATATTAAAACTTTGGTGATAAACCAGATCAAAGAATCAAGGACTTTTAAGACACAAAGGGGATGGTTCCATTTGGTAACGCATTACCATTTGGAATCGTTGGCACGTCAAGGTAAATTGACCCATTTGCCATAGAGACTTGTGTATGTTGACCATAGTTTATCACTCATCCCAGAAGTCCCCAGGTAAGCATAACTGGTCTCGTAATGAAATTTATACGTTATGCTTGCCTTAGCCCGAAGGCCTTTTGCCAGGAAATCCAGAATACAGGTGTCTATGTGTCACACAAATTTCTTTGGTTTATGAAATCAAAACCTTGATGAGATTTTCAAAGATTAGACATAGAGTCTAAGGAATTAAACTCACAATGATAAGTGTAGATTCCACACGTCGTTGAGAATAGATTTAGGAAGTTCATTTGTCGGGGAGAATCAAAGAGTTAAAGTTAAGTTTAGGGAGACAAGTAACTAAGTTTAAGCATACATAAGGCAATCCTATGCTAAGGCATCAAGTTGCACAAAAGGCATAGCATCATGTAGCATGCAAACGACATGTAAGCACAAAGGTATAAGGATCTTTCTATGAGGTTCATGCAACTATAGTCTAGGTCACCATTTCTAATAACCTAAATCCCTATAGTTATGGGCTCTGATACCAATCTGTCACACCCCAACCTTGACGGCGGAAACGTCGAGGAGTGAGAGTTAAGATCGTTCACAGCCACATAACGCTATTAATAACTCAAATATAAATTTATCATAAGTTTCAATTGTCACATTACAAACATAAGTCTCAATAATGAAATAAGTTTCAACATGAAATAACAAACATAATCATTTTGTTTATTAACTAGGTCCAAGTCCTAAAATATGCCAGCAACATAAGTTCACTTCAAACTTGGGGGTTTTCCTGAAACATGATAAAAATAAAAGGGTCAACTATAAATAGTTGGTGAGTTTCCAAGGTTTTCATACATAATATGAAAATGGTTACAAGTAGCAATTCATGTCATAGGTTATAAGCTAGTAAGGTTATAGAACACATATCGTTACAACCAAACCTCGACTTGATTACAAGTATAAAAGATTGGCTAAGTGTATTTGGTTCCCTAGTGCACAAGCGTACGGCCCCTAGGAGTCGGCAATACCTCGACTTTAGCACCAAATAGGCTTGTCAGGCCCAAAGATCTAAGACGTCGCCAGGCTAGCAATAGTTAATGATTGTAAACAAACTATGTATCTCATATAAACACTTACAATACACAAATAACCATGACAAAATAATAAGATGAATTGCATGTGTTTACAAGTCTCAAACGTTTACAAGTGTACGATGTATAAGTATCATGTTTCACCCCAAAATAGTGTGAAATAAAGTAAAAAGGGGACAAGGAAAACTCACATGGAAATAAGCATTTCAAGATGATATAAAAGATTACAAGATAAATCCCAAGTGTCCATTACAAGTACCTAAATATATAATTTACAAGATGAAGATTAAGATTAATATATTGATTAATGTTTAAATAAGAATTAGGGTTTCAATAGATTTAGAGTGTTGTTGAGTAACTATGTTTATAATGGTAATGATAACAAGGTTCCAAATGATTTCTTTTACAAGTTGTTCAAACGTATTGATTCCAAAATAAGGTTTAATAATAAGATTATCAATTAGACATGAACTAGGGTTTCAATTTGGATTTGGGGGTTTAAATAATGAAATAATGAATCGTTTATGTTTTGGTTTAATAATCAATTAGGTCCAAGAATGATTAAAAAGGTCTCAATAATTTAAATTATTGATTTAATAGAAATTAAGTATAATATGTAAAAAGAAATAATTAATTTAATAATTAATTATTTGATGAAGAGAATTTATTAAATACTTATTTAAGTAATCTTAAAATATTTAAAATCATTTTATAAAATGATTCATTATAAAGATCTTATAATACAAGATAAAAATAAAGTATAATATATTATTTTATTAGTTTCAAGAATTTAAGCAAAAGTTTAATAATAAGTTTATTAAGTATAACATGGTTACATGATTAATTATTTAAAAACTATTTGAATAGTTAATATGTAAATAAATAGGGGTTTGAAATAATTCTAATTGAACCATAATATATTTATATCATATAATGACTAAATATAATTTTTATAATCCTTTTATTCTTTTAAAAAGAAGATAAATTGGATATTATAAGTTTAACAACCTTTAAAAATTAACTTAATAATTTCAGAAATACTTTAGTTAACAAAATAATATTTTATTTAGATTTAACAATATTTAAAATCTATTTCATAAGAAAATGAACTAGTTATATCATTTTATAGCAAGTTAGCAAATAAGTTAAACCATATTTAAAATTAGAAAAATTATAGAAAATCTTTGATGGCTTTTAAAAATATTTGAAGTTTATATTATCAATTTTTATGTATTTTAAAATTTTTATGTAATTTAATTAAGGCTAAAAAGCCTTTAAAAAAATGCATGAGGGTGCCCGGGTTCGAACCCGGGACCTCATGGATAGAATGCAATCTGCTGACCAATGAACCAAGGCTTCCAGCCGCGGTTGATTTGGGTTTTTAATTCTTATGTACACATATTCAAGCAACCCCAAATTCTCACATGAACCCTAGAATCAATCCGATCAAATTGAAGATCAATCTGTTGTTGTTTATGAATACCAACTTAGGGCTTTGATTCTTTATGCAAAACCGAGTATGTGAGATGGTTTAATTACCTGATTGATGATCGATTTGATGTTATACGATTGAGAACTAGTCGCGATCACGGTCGAGTTCCATTCGAGGTGCAAATGTTGTTCGTAATCAAATTAACTTTACAGGAAGTTTCGTATAGTGATTCTGAGTAGAAGCCCTCAACCAATTTCGCGTAACAGTGCTCCGATCATGGTTTCCCGTTGAGTTGCAGGTCGCGAGTTGTATTGTTGCTCGTGGGTGTTGGATTTGGGTTTTCCAGGTGAAATTGGGAGTTGTATGCGTTTAGGAATGGATTGATCGATCGTTTAGGTTCGATTAATTGGGTTATTATTAGTGTTTAATGATTAAACGGCTAAACGATTAAGGATGCTTCGGTTCTCGAACGTGCGGGCTTGTAACCGGTGTTTAAACACCATTAAAGTGGTTAATCAAGTTCGAAACATGCATATAAATGAATTTGGAACGGTTTGGGATTCAAAACCGATTGTTTTTGGCATTTAAGACCTCGCCGGAAGGTTGCCGGCGGTGGCCGGACCTCTCACCGGCCTTACGGGTGAGAGAAAGAGAGGTGAGTTTGATTTTTTTGATTTTAACACTTTTAGTCCCTGTAGTTTTATTAACTTATTATTTTATGCTAAAAGTTCCTTTTAAGCTTTTATAATTTACAAAACTAACCCCCAAACTTAATTAACACTTAGATTTTAACTAACTTAGTAATTATTAATTTCTAAACTTTTATAACTATTATTATTAATCTTATTATTATGATTAATATTGTTATTAATATTATTATCACTAATATTATTATTATTAGTGTTATTATTATTATAATGATAATAATAGTTATTATTTTATTTAAGGTTATTATCACCTTAAATTTTTATAATAATAAACAAACATTATAACACTTATAATGTTATTATTATTATCTTAATTTGTTAATCACCAACTAATTATTAAGCATAATAAGTCCTCAAAATTTCATAATTGACATAAAAGGCCCCTTGTAAGATTTAACAAAGATAACTTCTAAGTTATTAAAATTTACGAGATGTCACATTTAGTCCTTTGCTTGAAATTACTCCTACCCGTTTGACTTCTAAGTATACAATAGAGTTAGCCGATGGTAAGTTGATTGAAACCGACAAAATTATACAAGGATGCACTCTCATCTTGGCGGATCACACGTTCGATATAGATTTGCTACCTGTAACCCTAGGGAGTTTTGACATTGTTATTGGCATGGATTGGTTGTCGAAAAACCGAGCGGAAATCGTTTGTTGTGAGAAGATTTTTCTCATTCCACTTCCAAGTGGAGAGACCATATCGATTTAAGGAGAAAAGTATGGTACGGTGTTAAGGATCATTTCATGTATGAGGCCCGGAAGTACTTGCGAAAGGGCTATCATGCAATCTTGGTACACGTAGTGGAGAAGCAAAACGAAGAGAAAAGAATCGAGGATATACCATTCATGCGAGACTATCCGGAAGTCTTTCCGAAGACTTGCCCGGACTTCCACCTCAAAGGCAAGTCGAATTTCGAATTGACATGGTACCTGGAGCTGCACCAGTAGCACGATCCCCATATCGATTAGCACCGTCAGAGATGCAAGAGTTGTCTAATCATTTACAAGAATTGTTAGATAAAGGATTCATAAGACCAAGTTTCTCACCTTGGGGAGCCCCGGTTTTATTTGTTAAGAAGAAGGATGGATCTTTTCGAATGTGCATCGACTACCGAGAGTTAAACAAACTGACCATTAAGAACCGATACCCTCTCCCTCGAATCGACGACTTATTCGACCAACTTCACGGATCTAGTTACTACTCGAAGATTGACTTACGTTTGGGATATCACCAATTACGAATCCAAGAGGAAGATATCCCCAAGACCGCATTTCGAACTCGTTATGGCCATTATGAGTTCATGGTCATGCCATTTGGGTTAACCAATGCACCAGCTGTATCCAATGATCTCATGAATAAAGTGTTCAAACCCTACTTAGAAAAATTCGTGATCGTCTCCATCGATGACATTTTGATATATTCATAAACCAAGGATGAGCACGAACAACATTTAAGGTTAATTCTGGAACTACTCAAGAACGAGAAATTATACGCAAAATTTTCAAAATGCGACTTTTGGATCAGAGAAGTGCAATTTCTCGGGCATGTGGTTAACGAGAAGGGAATACATGTTGACCCATCCAAGATAGAGGCCATTAAGAACTGGGAAGCACCTAAGACCCCGACTGAGGTGCGACAATTCCTAGGTTTGGCAGGTTATTACCGACGCTTTATCAAAAATTTCTCCAAAATAGCCCAACCATTGACAACCTTAACTCAGAAAGACAAGAAATTCGATTGGGGTGATAAGCAAGAAGCAGCATTTCAATTGTTAAAGCATAATTTGTGTTGCACACCAATTCTGTCCCTACCAGAGGGAAACGATGGTTTTGTGGTGTACTGCGACACATCATGACAAGGACTTGGCTGTGTCCTGATGCAACACGACAAAGTTATTGCTTACGCTTCACGACAATTGAAAGTGCATGAGAAAAACTACACCACTCATGACCTCGAATTAGGAGCTATTGTTTTTGCACTAAAGATTTGGCGACACTACCTATATGGTACCAAGTGTACTATATTCACTGATCACAAAAGCCTTCAACACATCTTCGATCAGAAGGAACTAAACATGAGACAACGCAGGTGGGTCGAGTTACTAAACGATTATGACTGTGAGATTCGTTATCATCCTGGAAAGGTGAATGTTGTAGCAAATGCTCTGAGCAAGAAAGAACGAAGCAAAACTTTACGGGTGCGAGCATTGGGAATGACGATCCATACGAGTCTAACTACTCAAATTCGTGATGCTCAGTCCGAAGCACTAAAAGAACAAAATTTGAAAAATTTAAGGGAACCGAATCTCTTCGTTGTATGGATAAGCAATTTGAGATTAAGTCTGATGGAGCTCGTTACATCATGAACCGAATTTGGGTGCCAAATTGTGGAAACTTAAGGGAACTTGTGATGAACGAGGCACGCAAATCAAGTTACTCCATCCATCCCGGATCTGATAAGATGTATCAGGACCTGAAGGAGTTATACTGGTGGCCTAACATGAAAGCTGACATAGCCACCTATGTTAGCAAGTGCCTCACCTGTTTAGAGGTTAAGGAGAAATATCAGAAACCGTCTGGATTACTGCACCAACCAGAGATTCCACAATGGAAATGGGAGTAGATTTCCATGGACTTCATCACGAAACTACCCAAGAAATGGTTCTACTCAAAGTCTTGGAATTCCAATTAGGAGATAAGGTTCTACTAAAAGTCTCACCTTGGAAAGGAGTCATTCGTTTTGGCAAATGTGGTAAGCTAAACCCTAGATACATTGGACAATTTGAAATCCTAGCCAAGATTGGTCCTGTAGCTTACAAGCTCAAACTTCCTCAAGAACTTAGTAGTGTTCATGACACTTTCCACATGTCAAATCTGCAGAAGTGCATGTCAGATGAAACTCTAGTTATACCGCTCAATGAGGTTCAGATTGATGAATAACTTCACTTTATTGAGAAACCCGTGGAGATCCTAGATCGAGAGGTAAAGAAGATGAAACGAAGCCGCATTCCCATAGTGAAGGTCCGATGGAATTCTAGACGAGGACCCGAATTTACTTGGTAACGCGAAGACCAAATGAAGCTCAACTACCCTTACTTGTTTGAAACCCTGGCATCTGCAAACATCCCTAATTGAATTTCAGGACAAAATTATTTCTAACATGGGGAGTATGTGACAACCAGCAATTTCAGGACAATACCCGGCCTTGACTTGGTTATAATTACACCTATAACACTTGATTTCAATTTACTTTCATTTATTGAAGTCGTTTTATGTATTGCAAAATTTCATGCATTACATTTCATGCATTACATTTCATGCATCCGTGATTCGGCGTAATTACCATTTTTACACGCAATACAACCAGCACACACACGAACGTTGGTGATAATTAATATATATGTACTAATAAATACTTTAAAGTGTTTCAAAGTATTTTAGATTCCATTGTTTCAAAGTATTTTAGATTCCAAATTAAATACATTGGAAAAGCTCGAATTTATAAATAAACCTAATAGTGTAAATTGATATTTTCCTCGGAACGAATCATTTTAACCCACCTACTAACTACATGATGCATCATTAACATATCATCAATATTAAAATATATGATATTATATAAACGTTTATAATATTTGAAGGTGTTTTAATAAGTAAAAAGAAAAAAATCACAAAAATATGTAAAAATACCTATAGTACAACAAATACCACCCAAATACCCAATACTACCCAAAAAAAACAAAACCCACATTATTCATCTCCTTGGTCGTTCCCCTACTACCCCCCTCACCCCCACTTCTCATTTCTAAGATTTCTTGGAAATCTTGTTGACTTTTACCAAAATCCAAGACTTGCCTATTTTGTGAAACACTTTTGATATTGGTTAAAGGGACCTAACCCCATTACCACAATTGGATTGCTCTATCTCATCCATTTTTGTCCATAAGATGATACATCCATATTCCAAAAACCCAAGCTAAAAGGGTGTAAGGCCATAAAGCATGCAAACACTTTATATACCAACCACATCAACACAAATCACCAACACTACCCAAAACACTCTTTTCCTTCCCCCTTCCCTTCAGAATTTCGTCCAAGACACCCTTATAACCACTTCATTTGACTTCCAACTCATTTTCTATAAATCTTGGGTGATTCAAGTGCCATTGTTGAAGAACAAGTGATTTTTGAAGCTTTCAAGCATCCTACATTAATCCTTCCATCTTTTCTTGCTTGTTTTTAGTGAGAACACTCTCTTTTTGTCTATATATCTTTCATTTTAATATATTATCCATCTACTAGATCATATGTAACAACATTCATCCATAAAAGTCTTTCATGTTAAAAATGATGTTTTTACCAACAAAGAGTTTCAAGGATTTTACTTCATACAAAACATTTTAACATAAACTAAATAATGATTCTTGTTTTAAAAAATAAATATTCATAGATCCATGTTTGACCAAGATACTAGTTGGTGATTTTATAAAAAGTCATAAGGGTTTGTTAAAACCCAGGAAAAGTCATAAAAGGGTTACATTATGTTTATGGAATTTTAGATGTTTTACAAGTATTATTATGAACACTTATATATATATATATATATATATATATATATATATATATATATATATATATATATATATATATATATATATATATATATATATATATATATATATATATATATATATATATATATATTCTACAAGTTATATTTAGTTAGTGAGTGTTAATATGAAAGTTGGGTTATGACTAGATGGTAAGTTGACAAAGTTTACAAGTGTGGTTATATATATAAACATGGGAAATTAAAAGGGAAAAATATGAACTTTATGACTAAATATTATGTTAGTTTAAAGAGAATGTTAAAGTGGTTAGTAGATGACTTTTGACAAAGATGACATATGATTTTGTTACTAATTTGACATGAGACTTAAAATATAAATTTATAGAATTCATAATATTAGTTAGTAGGTCACTTAAAATATGAGTTAAGATAAGTTAGTAAATTGACTTAAGTAGCTAGTTAATTTATTAAAGATATTTTCTTTATAATGTATCAAAATTACTTAATAAATTAAAGAAACCCTAATTTAATATAGGTCAAGAACTAGACCAAATAAAATAAATATCCTACTAAGAAAATAATTAAATAATTATTTTATGGACAAATATATCTATATATTTATACATGGATTGTAAAATACGAAAACTAGTGATTTTACTTGGATGTTAACACTTCAAATTTGCAAGTAAAATAATATATTTTACTTAAGAAAATAAGATTATTTCAAAACCCTAGCTTCTATAGTTTCATATGTAAATTACATAACTAATTGCTAAACACTTGAGTCACGTCTCGGGTCGAGTCGAAACGATATTTAATTACCCAAATAATATGTAAACTTTAAGATATAAATGTTTTTAAACACTTTCAAGTAAAGTATAATTTATTAACATTTTTTAGTAATATATATATTTCACAAATATCCATTTTGTGTCACCAACGGGTCATCGAGTCAAACACTTTGTTCTCAAGTGTGTGGATGAAATAGTTACATGCTCACATTACACATAGGAGCGAATAATTAGATATAAGTTGCCTTGATTGTTCTAGGGCGAACTTAGTTCGGATTTTCCCGAGCACTTTGGATACTTTCAGATCTCACACCTGACTTACTTCATAGGTGAGTTTCACAGCCCCATTTTTACTAATTTTTTTTGGGGGGAGATTACATGCAAATTACTATTTTCGTGGACACATTTACTTGTCAATGATTTCATATGTTATATATGTTGTTTACTTACCGTATGAAGTCCCCTGTTATCGGACCGTTAGTTTATTTCCCAAAGCGAGGTAATCATAGATAGTACTATTGGGTTTGACTACCCCCACCCGGGTTAATTACCCTAACCTTGACTGAAGGTCTAAACCGGTGCATTATTAGCTTGTTCTCCCCGTGCTTATGGTAGGCACGGGTAGGGGCAATTTGTTACAATTACAGTCTAGCTTCGGTTGCGGTGCTTATATAATATTGTAGTATTGTATGATCTACAATCAAATCATGGAAAGACTTGTGGTCCATTACACTGTTTACTATTACTTTAAAACCTGTGAGCTCATCAACTTTATGTTGACATATTTTCATATATGTTTTCTCAGGTATTTGACATTTGCATCAAGTTAAGCTAGCTTGGTCCACATCGCATTTAGGGCCAGTCATGCTATTTGGGACATTTATTGTTGTATTTGTCATGTTTTGAAAACAATTACATTAGTTCTACTACTTCCGCAATTCAACTCTGAAAACAATTATTTATTTTTAAACTTATTTGCAACGTATGTTTACTAAACCATGTAGTGATCGATGAATGACTATGGTTTCCCTGATGATCACGCCTCGCGGGAAACCACCGTGGTTGGGGTGTGACATATTACTTCTCAACTCAACAAGACTCTTACAAGCATATTACATGAGTTATAATGAGAAACTATATATACTACCACCTACAGCCGAATATACTTTGATACCAGCTGGAGACCTATAACTGAAGCAAATACTACATTGCTAAAGATAAGGTATCTCAGATAAAATATTATCTAAGATATGGTAGTCATGACATATCCATGACTTACCTTTTGTCACCAGTTAAAGTTGGTAACTGTACTAACTGATAAGGAATGAACAATGGAATAAAGTATGGTCAACTACATGGGCGTGGGAAAGCACCATGCAGTATCTCAGAGATTTGCAGCGGAGTGTCAGAAGGACCATACTTATGTCCACTAATTCTTAGTAGGTTCTTCTGAAGGTTAATTGGCTTCAGAAGAACAAGTTCTTCCGAAGCCATTTATACGTCGGAAGAGGCTACTTCTTTTCTGAGGCTTGAGACATTCTTCAGGCCTTTATACTTCGGAAGTCATTGTCTCGATTTCTTCTAAGTGTTGAACTTCGGAAGAAGGAAGATTTTGTCTTCGGAAGTTCGAGTTTCTCTTCGGAAGCTTCTTCAGACTTGACCTTCGGAAGCTCAACATTCGCCTTCGGAAGTTTTCATCAGTTGTACCAAAATTGTCTAAGTGTTTGTTTTGGTTGCACCAGCCTTACTTGATCCAACAATTGTTGTACAGACATTTTTGGCTCAATGATAACGTAAACATTTACTCGGAAATTTTCAACATTTTTTCCCAAATAATACAAGACTTATAGACTTGAGTCACTGAAAGTTTCAAAGTTTTAAGAGAAATCACCATATGAGTAATATAATTTTAATTTCAAATTATAATACTCTTTTTGAACCTGAAGATGAATATAAATTAAATCAATAAATTCTTCGTATGATACTTTATTACGAAGAATAATGTTTGAAATTATAATAGAAACATCACATATGATATTTCAATTTTCGAATGAAATATAACCACCCCAATACATTTGTAAAATATAATGCCGAAACATGATAATGACTAAGTTTTCTTTTTAAATGTGAGGATTAAATATGAAAATGTGAAGTTGAATGTATCAAAAATAAAAGCCGAATGATTTATAGGAAAATATTCTCTTATGGTGACCGGGATAGGTTAAATGTGTGGTTGGGATTTTTGTGAGAACCCGCTCCTGACAAGGGCGATGTCTCTTTGCACACACTCACACGCACACATTCACATGCGCAGAGACAAGGTCACATCGATTGAAGAACCCGCCACTGCTAGGAGTAGATACCCTTAAAGTCAAACACCAAAAAAAACTTTAACTTTTCTTTCTTGTCAACTCTCTCTCTCTAAAATACCTATTTAAAAAAAAAAATCCAATGTACCCTAATCCATTTATTGACTAACTGCATTCGTTTGATTATGTCCGGATCGGTTTCTCGATCTCATATGTTAATTTGTATTTGTAAGTTTATTTAAAGAATAAAAAGTAAAAAAAAAAAAAGCACCCTTTTCTCCTGATCCGATCGGTTCTATTCTTTTTTACGTTTTCCAATTAAAGATTTGCATATGGTGGGACCCTACGCCTCGACACGCTCTTTCGTCCCCTTCCTTCCTTCATTCCTTTGCTTTTTTGCATGAACAAACCCACACTTTTCTCTAATCTATCCTCTCCGCCGCTCAATTTCTCCATCATTCTTCACTCTTTTTAACCTAATTTCCAGGTCAATTTTCATTTCACTTTGCTTCTACTCAATTTTAGTCAATTCATTTCAGTTCATCCTATCTGATTCATGTTCAACTGAACTCCTTGTTCACGATTCCTAAATTATAAAAATAATTTGTCTGCGTTTCTCACTCGATTCATTTTCTGTAGTTCAATTTGTTAAATTGTTTCAATCTTATGTCAAGCAAGTACTATCGATCTACCAGTTGGATTGGAGTTGCTGGATTGCTTTTTCCGATTCCGGATTTGTTATGTGAGAACATTTGATTTGGTTTGATTTTAATAGGGGTTTGTTTCTGATAGTAAGTGGTTATCTTCTTGAACAGTTGATAGAGATGTTTATCCCTCTTTCTCTTTGTTTACTCTCGCAAGTCTCTGCTAAGAGGTTGTTCTGTATGTTTTTTTTAGGTTAGTTAGATTGGAGAATCGTTCTTGTTTATATTAAGCTGTTTGAATTGACATGTTCTTTGTTTTCAGTTCTCATTGTTAACAAAAACAGATGTTAGGGAAGGGTGTCTGTGAAGCATTTAGCCTGTTGGTTCTTGTCTTATGCCCTAGATTGTAACACTTTCAGAGTTCTCTAATTCAGATTCCCCTTTATTTTTAATCCAACAAGATAGTCTTTAAGATTTCTAAATATCTTAGGAAAGTCTAGACAAAACTACTCCATACGATATGTATTATATCTTATTTAATGCCAAGATGGTTATCGTGTGATCCTAATAGATCAATTATAAGGTTCATAAATAGCATCTTTTTAGTTCAGTCATCAGTGATCTTTGACCTCTCTTAGCCTATGATTTTAGGTTAGTGTTGACTGTGTTGGTTAATCCACATTTCGATTGTGAACTACATTACAGTAAATTAATCACATTATTTTTTTTTTTAACATGTGCCAGATTATATGTTCTGAGTATACAAGTTTTCTAACTTACAGGAAATAGTACTCGTGTGGATAGAAATCCTGTAAGAAGTTTATGGGTGCTACAAGCTCAAAAGTGGAAGAAGACAAGGCCTTGCAACTATGCCGCGAACGGAAAAAGTTTGTTGGACGAGCACTTGATGGCAGATGTTCACTTGCAGATACTCATTTTACTTATATAGAATCCCTAACAATTATTGGAAGTGCTTTAAGAAGATTTGTTGAACCTGAAGCTCCAATGCAATCCTTTTTATATAATACCATCAGCGCAACTCCAGATCCACTGGCATTTTCTTTCTCTTCAACCATGTCACAACATATTAATCCAGCTGGAAAACATTCTCCATCACCTTCTCCACCAACTTCTAATCGGTTTTATGCAGATCATATGAAGATTACAGGTTCATTTTCTAGAAAAGTTGAAGAAAAGCCATCTGTTCCTGTAATTGTTCCTGTAACTTCTTCAAGTACCCCAAGAACCACCACTCCTCGTTCCATAGATGAGTTAGAAACTTCGTTTGACCCTTCTCCTATTCTGCCTGAAAGTCAACCATGGGATTTTTTTGGTCTTCCCCATCCAATCGACAATGAATTTTCTTCACAAGATACACGGGAGTTGAATCAAAGGCTAGAAAGTTTTAATGACATGCAAAATCCAAAGGAAGGCGAAGAAGAAAAAAGCCTAACCGAAGGGAGTGTAACTTGTCAAGAATCAGAAGATGAATTTGATGGGTCAGATACAGATGTGCTGGTGAGAAGTTTTGAAAATGTAAATCGTGTAGTGGATAATGTTAGTGGGGGCAGTTTACGGTCCATGTCATCTGCAGGAAGCATGACACCAGAAACTGAAATTTTGAATGGGGAAAAGGCTAATTCTCCTCAACTGTCACCATTAAAACGAAAAACGTCTGGTGTTAGGAATGTTGCAGTTGTTCAAGAAGAAAAGGAGGACGTGGTAAAAGAAGCTCCTGAAAATAGGCCGGTACCTAAAGATTTAATTTCAAGCATGAGGGATATTGAACAGTTGTTTATTAAAGCTGCTCAATGTGGGAGAGAAGTTCCAAGAATGCTTGAAGCCAACAAGCTTCACTTTCGTCCCATTTTCCCAGGGAAAGAACGTATGTTCTCTTTTTCTCTCAAACAAATAAACATAGTAAAATATAGACTTTTTCTTAAAGTTGTCTTTTAGTTTTCTGTTATTGGTAGTATTAGCAACATTTTATTGTAGTTGGAAAATCGTATGCTTGTATTTAATGAGAGTTTTTCTATATGGCAGGTGGTTCATTCACTTCAAAGTATTTGAAAACATGTATGTCATGTGGGGATGATCCAAGTGAAGTACAGGAAGGTAGGCTTTTCTATTCTAAAAAGTGGAAATCAGCATGCTTCATGAGTCACAGGATTTAGGATTTTTACTTAATATGGCTCTTTTTCGAAAATGCATTTATATAATTCTGTTCATGTATCAAGAAATTGATTCATCTCCATTTGCATGTTAGAAAATTGGCCCAGAAAAACAAAGATAATACTAAGTGTTTTGAGAGAACTACCACAATTCTTTTTATTAATATGAAGAACAAAAGACCACACCTTAAAATCTATACAATGACCCTCTTATATACTACTTTTAACCTTAATTACTAAGAAATCACAGCTCAAACACAACTGGATGACAACCCATTCACAGCCAAAAAATTCAATACTTTCCTAATATTTACCTTCACTAACATATTCTACATGTTAACTAATTCCACCCTTATCTTTCTTGGTTCACCCGTATACACCCCTGAACATCAAGATTAATTTCTAACATTCTCGCCCTTAATCTTGATGTTGTACCACCTTGGTCTTGAATTCCAGTCGCTGGAACCATGTTTCTTCTAAGTTTGATCAACCATTGATCTTCAAATCTACTTCACATAGCTTCTGTTCTGTTTTCTTCCTTGCTTGCAGCCTTTCAAACCTGCTATCACAGCAGCCCCACAATCTCACTTCCTAGCAAATCACTTGCCAATTGTTTCCTTTGATTGCAAACGACAACAAGCTCTTCTTGCCTTTTGCTTTTCTGAGTTCTTCTCACGACCTGTGTCACACAGATTGTCCCATATATGAATAATCCTTCACAGATTAAATCTTCTCAGTGGTGACCTGAATCGCTCAGGTTTACTTCACCTCTAATGGCAGCTTCACACAACCTTATGTTCTGCCTCACACAGAACCCAAAATGGTCTCGCACAGATTTTCTGCAATCTGAATCACTCAGATTTTTCCTTCTGCAGTTGGATCACATAACTGTTCTTCCCCTTGGATCTACTCAATTGACTTGTTTGAAGCTATCACAGGTTCGAGCTACGATTAATCTCTCACAGATTCAATCGGGTGGCCTTGTTCTTCTTCACAGCTCGATCATCTTTCTCCTCGGCTTCACATGCTCAATCTTCTTCCTGTAATCGTTCTCCTCGCTCTGATACCAATTGTTAGAAAATTGGCCCAGAAAAACAAAGATAATACTAAGTGTTTTGAGAGAACTACCACGATTCTTTTTATTAATATGAAGAACAAAAGACCACACTTTAAAATCTATACAATGACCCTCTTATATACTACTTTTAATCTTAATTACTAAGAAATCACAGCTCAAACACAACTGGAATGACAGCCCATTCACAGCCAAAACATTCAATACTTTCCTAATATTTACCTTCACTAACATATTCTACATGTTAACTAATTCCACCCTCATCTTTCTTGGTTCACTCGTATACACCCCTGAACATCAAGATTAATTTCTAACATTGCATAGTGTGATTAAAATATGCCTTACATATACTTGTTTTACTGAAAGCATACATACAGTCTTGATACCTTGTCATAGAAAGGGTGGCAGAATGCGAGGATCTTTCTATTGGAAATGGTGAGAGCACCTCCAATGGTGACTTATTGGAAGGCTTTTCATCTTTTGAAGTGCTTATTACTATTGGAGTCAAGGGTTATCTGTTATTGACAGACTTATTACCCAAAGACTTATTATTCTCAAGCTACTGATAGTGGATGCGATTCTTAGGATTTTTCTTTCATTATATTTTATATTTTATTTTTTTGTATTGATGTAGATTTTAAGATACGTTTGTATTTATATGAAAGTTTGTGGAAAGATGACGTGGCTAAAAAAGCCATTAAAGCTAATTGCCATTGGAGATGCTCTAAGAGGCAGTGTTGTAAAAATCGCTAGGCACTAGTCGGGCGGTGGGGTACCGACTAGTGATTAATCGGGATTAATCGGTTTGGAATTTTTATATATAATTTTCATTTTTGTATATATACATACACATTTTTAAATGTAATTTTTATAAATATGTCTAGTTTTATATATATAAACAAATCTGGCCGGAATTTTGAAATATTCGCCGGAATTTTTGAAGTTCGTCCGGAATTCCGCCGGAAAGTCGCCGGATTCTGCAAAAAATGCAGATTAGGGGCCGATTAACAGCCGACTAGGTCCGATTAGGGCAGATTTATTCCTGATTTTGACCAATTTGACCGACTAGCGATTGTTGGCTCCGATTAGGGAAAATCCAATCGGTGAGGTACCGATTCTCGACTAGTCGCAGATTAATCGCCGATCAGTCTAATTTTTACAACATTGCGAAGAGGCCTATTCTATGTAGATACTTGCCAATTTAGTTCAGAGGAAAGAGAAGCATGCAAAGTAGGGGATAAAGTAGATTAAACTACATTCCCTTGAAGAATAGGGAAAAGGGATTATGAGTAAGATTTGGTAGTATTCGGAAGTGCTATGTGATGTGTAATTTGACCAATAGAAATATTACATATGGTTCTTGGCTTATGTGCAATGTGATGTCAACAGTTTCTATTATCTTTTATTTTAAGTAGCCCAACACTGAGCTCAGTAGTTTTTGGGGGCATGAATATAAAGATGACCTATGTTTTTGGTTGATTTTTGGTCAATATTAGGTCTCGTCGTTCATGCTTTTAGGTTATATATTATTTGTTTATTTAGGGTTTGGTTTATCCAAGTATTAGTTAGGGTCAATGATCGTGAGAGGACATGTTATTGCCAGTGAGATAGCCCTAAATATAGTTAGTATATCTATTAGTCTGGACAATTAATTACATAGAAGCATTAATAGTAGCTACTTACAGAGACAAAAATCCTAAAGCCGCTAATTTAGGTTTTGATTTCAGATCTTGATTCATCGCTTCTATAGGCCACAATGTTTTATGCTAAACAACATTATTTCCCATGGAGTGAAGCTTTGATCTTTTGTTTATTTCTCATAAAGTAAACTTTTGGTCTCTTGTTTTCCCTCTATTGCGTTGGATAAAATATTGAAAACCGAACTTCTTTTACTAAATTCTGGAATGTTAAGTTATATCTTTCTATCTTATAGACCATGAGGGTATATGCATTGTATGACATGCTTAAACATCTACCAAGGCCAACCTACTCTGGGCATATGCATCATCATTTGATTAGCTTCTCAAACTGTACATATGTTGTTTCCAATTTCAGTAACTATATATATTTTTTTCCTGGATAGAACCTGCTCAAAATGACACCAAGTACTTGACATGGCATCGGTCAACGTCTTCCCGTGCATCATCATTCAGGCATGATTCTGCCAGTGGCAACACTAGAGAAAATCCAGAGGAAGTCTCTAGTAGCCTCTTTGATAACTTCTACATGAATGCAGGAAGCCATGCTTCAACATTGGATAGACTCTATGCATGGGAGAAGAAGCTTTATGATGAAGTTAAGGTAATATCATGAAATCTTTTTCCTTAAATTGTTTATTATGACATGACTGTGTATATCTTAATTTTGTAAATTTCACTCTAAATCCATCTCTATAAACATTTTTTCTTTTACATGTTTGGACTACTTGGCTATATTATTAGTTCCAAATTCTGTTTCCATGTTAATTACTTGCATCACCTTCTCCTTAAAACATTAATACTCGTGTTTTTTATCATTAATACATTAACACAGGCTCTGATCTGACCCTTCTTTTTAAGATGGAAAGAATTAGAGAAAGATGAATCAAATATAGTTTGATGAGGAATCTGGTTCAATTGAAAGGATTTTCGAGTCTTATCGTACACATGTTTCTGGTCCTCTTAGATGTTTTTGATAAAAAAAATACTGTGTTGAAAATATACTTCAATGTTAAAGAATTATGTAGGATCTATACATCTGTAGATTTAATGCTGAACGGATAGGTTTTGTGGCTACTTTATGAAAAGTGTTATTTTGACACATTTAAACAACTTTTTAACCTTTCAAAAACATGTTTCACAAAGCTAAATGATATAAGTGAACAAGCTTTCAGCAACATGACTTGATATGTTAAAACTGATTAGTCTAGAATCATGTCACCCAACAACCTAAACATATGTATAAATGAAATTGAAGCCTCTAATTACTAAGCGATTCATTGCATTTGACTCTTATTCACGTTATAAGAAGCTTTTACAGCTAAGTGAAGGCATGTACACCTCATCTATTAGTTTATCTTCTCCCAGTTAGTATTAGATTGTTTATTTGTTTTTTCGAATTTCACCACATTTTTCCATATCTAAATCACACGGTAATTAAAAGAATCTTAACATCTAGCAGTGCATCCTTTTCTATTAAATTGCAGCACCCAAATGAACATAATTTATAAATTACTTTCAGGCAAATGAGATGCTGAGAAAGGTTTATGATCAGAAACGAAAACTTCTTAGGCAATTAGAATCCACTGGAGAAAGCTCTCGTAGAGTTGATAAGACTCGTGCAATTGTTAAAGATCTACATTGGAGAATTGGAGTTGCTATCCACAGGATTGATTCTATTTCAAGAAGAATTGAAGATCTGCGAGACAAAGAACTTCATCCACAACTTGAGGAGTTAATTGAAGGGTATGTAGTTCGTTTTTTTGGGTAGAAGGGAATTACCCTGGCTAAATTTATACCAAATAGAAACTGGCGAAAAGACAAAATGTCAATCCGGCAAACAACCCAACAGAAAAAACAAAAACTAAAAACTAGACTAGGGGCAGGGTATGTAGTTCTTGGAGCACTAGTAGTAATCATAGAGCTGGTACAATGGGCGGGTTGGATAACAGGTTCAGGTCGAGTAATTTTGGTACATGTTAGCTGGGTTTGACTTGCCACAGTTCATGTTGTGTGAAAAAATTTGAGGTTTTTCAAATACTGTGTGTTAAATATGATTACTAAATTATAGCATTTCAACATAATCGTAACTTTTTGAATAAGAGGTTATATGTAGGGGTGTTAAATGGGTTGACTTCGTACTCTGTCTGGGTCCTACCCTACACCAGCCTGAACTTGACACGAATTCGAAAATTTTGTCGGACATATTAACCTAGACACAACACGATTTTTCACAGGATGACACGAGCACGACTTGTTTATCCCAATATTTTTTATTATATACTTTTTCATATTAATACTCAAATTATAAATTTTCAACTAAAAGTACAAGTGCATATAAAGTGTTACTTTATGCTCATTTCTCTTTATATTTTGTAATTTTGCCATAAAATACCCTTATGGTACAAAATGCATTATAAAAAGTAAATATAAAACTGAACTAGTTAATTGAGTCATCCCACATGGACAACCCCTAAACATGTTTACATGTTTGACCCGAAACTGTTTGGACTAAACCCAAGCCCGTGACTTTCGGCTCGATTGACGTGTTTCCTCTTAACCTATTTTTTACATATTGGAGCTCTGGGTCGATTAAAAATTCAAGTAACAGTTATCTCTTGTTTCAATGACAGGTTGAGAAAGATGTGGGATGTAATGCATGAATGTCACAAGAGCCAATTCCTCATCATATCGTCAGTACATAAAAGCACCCACACCAAGATATCACTACAATCAGATTCTCATCGCCAAATCACTATCTATCTTCAAAATGAATTGAGCACTCTGTCTTCAAGTTTCACAAAGTGGATCGGTGCACAAAAAGCGTATGTAGAATCATTAAACAGATGGCTTCATGAATGTGTCCCGCGTCAACAATCTATCAAGAAAAAAAGACGCCAACCACCCTCTTTAAGAGACTATGGTCCGCCCATATATGTCGCCTGTGGTGTGTGGCTAGATAGGATTGAAAATTTACCAACTAAAGAAGTTGCAGATTCCATAAAAGATTTAGCTGCTGAAATTGACCGTTTCTTGCCTCGACAAGAAAAGGTCAAAGGAGGGCATCATTCGATGCCATGGCAGCGTGGTAACAACAATGAGGATCCCGCAGGGTTGAATTTGTTACAAGAGGAAGTTTTGGAGGACCGAGTTGCAAATTTTGATCCTTTGAAGTCTCGCTTGGAGGGTTTTTTTGCACAGTTGAGTAAGTTTTCAGGACTATCTTTAGAAATGTTTACAGATCTTCAAAAGGCCATTGAAGATAGGAAGAACAAGTATGAACGGGTTCACTCCAAATCTTCGTAGACAAACCGGCAAAAGGGAATAAATTTCAATAGAGATTCTTGGAGATTTGTACATTAAGAAAATAATAATCAAATAAACAGTCGGAGCTGCTTTCCATGTTTAAGTGATTTAGAGGTACTATATACTATTTCATATTTATATAGAAGTCTGTTTCGAGTTGAGTCTGTATAATCAGGAACTTGTATAGCATATAGGAGTATTGGATACAAATTCTGCCCTGGTGCATCATGTTGTGGTCTGTGATGGTCCTGGGATTTGGTTTCTTCATTGCATTTTTCTCAACATATATTTTTTGTAGTGAAATAATTGGTCTCCTAAAAGTGAATTTTTGTTGATGGCTTGATTTGAATTATGGTTTCAAATCTTGATTAAAATAAGAAACTATAGAACCTTGTTTGTTTAATGAAAGAACCGATGTTACTTTGTACTCTTTTTTTGTTTATAAAAATGAAAAAGAAAAGGCTTGTTTGAGTTTGACTGATGCAGACATGGTTGCCCAGTTAACAAAAAGAATACTGTTAATTGAATTGGAACCTATGTAAGTGGCTGATGTCTTGCAATGCAACAAGTTTAGATTCCATGCACCAAGCTTTTGTCTTTTAGTGGACTCTATATTGCATCTGTTTTTCTGTATCATTATTTATTATGTTTTTAATTTGCGTACATGTTTCTATTTATTGTGCGGTGGTAGATAAGTCATGGGATCACGGTCTGTTAAATGTAACCGCTTGTAGTTACCTATATGTAAGGGTGGAGGTATTACATACCCATCAATCACGTATTGTTACGTCACATCACATCATTCCATAGAGATAGACAAAAAAACTGGGTTTGATCCCGACCCGGACCTCGGTACGAGTAGTACCTGATGGGGGTGTACCCAGTTGGACCCGTATAAACCCATACGGTTGGAACCGGTTTTAGATATAGGATTTTTTAGAGAACCCAACCCGAACTGGTTATACCCGGGTTGAACCCGGTTTCGACCGTTTTTTGCATTTTTAAAAAAACTAGCCGCTGGGAATTTTTTTTTGATCTTTTTTTTGTATTTTAGCCCCATAAATTAGTATAAATAGGTGTGGGTTGATATGGTTGAGTATCCAAGTCCCAAACGCAAAAATATATGCAAAAAACGCAAAAATATACGCAAAAAAATACTCTCGTTCGTTTTAACTTTCGGTCTCTTGATATGGATCATTCGCAATCTTCTAGTGGTCAAGGTTCATCCACCGTTCCAACTGTCGTTCGTGTTCTTGCACACAATCGTAACATGGTTGGTGCAGTTGGAATATGATTGAGTTGAGTGACATGTCTAAAAAGGCTCGTCAAAAGTTTTGTGAAGCTTTCCTTGCTAAAGATTCAAACACGAATTTAAGCAAACACATTAGCAAGAAGTTTTGTAAGTCGTTGAAAAGTAATTCGGATTCGTAACAAATACAATTGGGTGAGACGGTGGAATCTTTAATTACGATGTTAATATGGTTCGAGATAGAATGTCGAAATTCGTGATTCAAGAAGCTTTGCCTTTTAGTCACTTCGACAATCCTCGGTTGACCAACTTGATTCGAGAGACGCTTCAACCTCATTACACCCATGTAAGTCATACTATACTTAGACTTTATTGTTTAAAATTATGGAAAAAAGCCAAAAATGATATAATTGTATTATTTGAAAATTTAAAGAACGGTGTAAACTTAACTAGTGATTTTTGGTCGGCTCCACACAGTTTACCCGAATCGTTCCTTTGCGTCACCGCTCATTGCGTAGATCCCAATTTCTGGAAAATGGTGAAACGTACGATAGCATTTGATCTTTTTCCGTATCCACATACGAAGAATTTTTGTTTCATTTTTGGATATGTAATAACTATTTTTAATTTACAAAATTAACTTTTTCAATTGCATTTGATAACGCCTCCAACAATACAACCGCCTTTGAAAAACTAAAATTTAAATATCTTCTGATTGCCAACATTGATTTTTTTCCATATTCATTGTGTTGCACATATTATTAATTTAGTAGTACGAGACGGCCTAGCCCTGAAATTTATCGATAACTGTATTAAATCTTTCGATTTACATTACATGATGTTTTAGAAAAAAGTAGAAAAAGATATCAATATTATAAACAAATTTGTAAGGATACAAAATCTAGATTTTTAGGTCTTAATTGGAAAGTGCCTACTCAGTGGAATTCAACTCGTCACATGTTTGATTGTGTTTTAAAACAAAAAGAGACTTTGAAAGCTTTTCATAATAGTCTTTCGGATAATGGTGAAGCTGACCCATTTCCGGTGTGGGTTGGTACAATGTTCAACGTATATATGATTTTCTTGGCGTGTTTGAAAACTCAATTATAAATTATCATGAATTTGTTATTCCACTAGTTATTTAGTGCTTTTAGAATTATATTTAATGGCTTTGAAATTTAAAACTTTTCAAAATAAAAATCACATGTGTACACAAATAATAGAACCAAAGAAAGAAAAGTTTAAAAAACTATTTTAAAGAGTTATCACCCATTTTTAATAGTATCACCGCTTTAAATCCGTTTTTAAATGTTGCGAGGGTTGAATGTTTGATTGACGAGATAAATGACAACTTGGATATACATGACGAATACCCCAAATTTTGATTTGGTTATTTTCATACGAAGGACTTCTCGTTCCCTTTTTTGCTCAATTTATTTCTCCCGCATCGCTTTGTAGTCACTTATGGCCCTGTTTAACGTTTCTTTGCTCGAAGAAGACTCCTTCGATGTTTTGTCTTTGCGTCTTGGCCTAGTTGGTATGATGTTCTCGTTAAGGGTTGGGGAGGGGGCTTGTAACACACTCATTTGAGCTAACGTATTGGCCCTATTCCAAAGTTTTCTTCCTCAAACTCCACACCTTGATGTTTGTAAAGCTTTTTTTCTCATATATCTTTTTGTATTCAGCTAAGGCTTTAAGAACGATAACCTCGTCGTTACTTCCACTCGCCCAACGATGTATTTACATATTTAGAAACAAAAACTCAAATTACACAAGTAATATAATTATTAAAATTAAATACAAGTATATAAAAGTAAAAGTAATAGATTTACCGATTGGATATATATCCCATTAAAACAACTCATCATCTGATTCATTCTCCCCCACTTTGAGTTAAGTTGATCAATGGTTCATTTCGTGCCACCAACAATGGTACTAAAGTGTCGAAACACTTTCTTTCAAAACAAACCCCTTTTCTAGTGAACTCCAACTGTAGGGTCTTTGGATACATATATCCAACCCTTTGCTAATGCTTCCTCCTTATTTTCATTCCAAGGATTATTAGTAGCCAGGGTTGTTGATTTACCTTTCAACTTAGAGGTGTTTCTTCCACACGAATCTCTTCATCTTCACTTTCTTAAGTTTGAAGATCATCAAAGGATTTGTTATGTTCTTTTTCATCTTCTTCGGGTTTTTCTTCTTGTACGTGGTTAGGTGGGTTTTGAAAAGGATTTGGGATGTTATGGTAATAAGAAAATTATAAGGGTCGATATGTGGGCCGGTCGCGTGGCAATAATTCAGTGTTTAATTAGCCTAAATGTGCGATTTTACGTCATGATAAGTGTAGAACAAGTTCACTGTGTTTATGTTTTGAATCATAGGTGTTTGGAGCTTAAAGTAGCTTAATTGGAAGCAAAAGAAGCAAAACATGAAAGTTGAAGGGCTTAAGATATAAATACCAAAAAATGGAAAAAAAGTAGGTCAAAAAAGAGACCCGGCGTATGAGGCGGCGTATCAGTGGGCGTATTTGGAAAAAAATAACAGAATGTTGGGCGTATGGGCGGCGTATCATATGTCGCTGGGCGTATGATACGCCGGTGGCCTACAACATCCATATTTTTTGGATTTTCAAGTTTATTTTAACCAAATCAACCCAATTCGATCGAGAACTTCTTCAAGACGAAACATGACAAACTTTAGGTGTTTTTTGGTGTTCCAAGGCTCCGAAAATCATCCACAAACATTCTACAATTCATGATCGAATGCATAATGAAGATGATGCGTGGCTAGGCTTTTCATGATTGCTTTCGGGAGTACAATTTTTGTCAAGTGAGATGATTGGTAAGTTTGATTAGGTTTTTGTAGTAAGTATTGATCTATTGAATAAAAAATTATGTTTTGATTGATTTAAATGATTTGCTTATAAATAAAGTTGTTTGCTTGAGTATCAGTTTTTTTGTTTTCTTGCATCGTGAGCTCATTAAAAAAAGTAAGCAACGTGATATAAGTGAATTGGTAACATTGTGAATGAACGAGTCTTAAAAGATTGTTCTTTTGTAGTCACTTTAATCAAAAGCTAAGATCTTGAAGTATTGTTTCTTACAAACCTTAATTTAAAAGCACCAATCGTTGAACATGCAGAATTGAAAACCCGAAAGTGATTGTTTCTTATTATTTAATTAAATTAATTTTAAAGTTTGTTGCTTTATGCAATTGTATTCATTAATTCATTCAAAGTTCTAGTTTTTAATTATAAAGTTTGTGTCTTGAAGTTAATCGAGTCATATTGTTAAACACTTTTCACATATTCCCTATGGAGACGACCTTACTTACCCTTACACAATAAAGGTAGCAAAGACCGATAAATTAACTTGTTTTTGATCGAGTCTCGATAACCAGATCAAACTGGCGCCGTTGCCGGGGAATTAGTGCGCTTAGTGTTTAATTGTGTTTATTTGCTTTTCTTAAATACTTATAAAAACCCAAAAATATTTTATTTTTCTGGTTTTCTTTTTAATTTGTTTTCTTTTTTAGTATTATGCGAGGTATTTTTGTGTGTTTCTTGTTTGCAGGTAACCATTACGTTAATGCATACAAGATTTTCAGGAAGGACCTCACCATTGCACTTTGATCCAGAAATTGAGAAGACTTTAAGAGAGAATCGTGTGTTTTACAAAACATCAACTTCAAGGAATTCTCAAATTCGTGGTCAAACAAGATCCGAAGAAGGTACATCATCAGCAATTGCTCAATAGGTTTTTAATAGACTTTCAAGGACATCTGTAAGTAACAATTCAAGAATGATGAATAATCCAGAAAATCAAGGAGGACCACAACATAATCCACCTATGGGGGATATTCCATTACACGTGTTCCCTCCACCGGATGATCCTTCTCATCCACCACAACCTGTACAACCTCAACCTCAGGGGCCGATCCCTGCGAATCAAGGTGTGCAAAACCAACCTCCCCCTGTAAATTTCCAACCAATGCCCAACGTTTGGATCCGTAATCCAACTTTTCAGCATAACGTGGAAGAGAGTCATTATAGCAATGAGGACTGGTTTTCAGTCGAAGGAAGTCATCATACTAATTATGTGGAAGAGTGGACTGAGGATCAAATCAACATGGAAGGACCAAACCAACATGACTATGACGACTATGGCAATCAACCGAGATATCAAAATCGTCAACCAAATCGGGATCATGATGGCTATGCACAACCACCCATTCACAACAACGTTGGAGGTCAACCATTTAATGGCATACCTGCCAATCTGGGAGCACAACATTATGTACCAACACATGGTGTGGATAATCACTTTCGTCCCGCCATTGCTATCAATTTGTCTCCTATAGTTTCACCAATGCAAAGGGGGCGAGCGTTTGAAGTCCGACCAAAATGTTCGGGAATTCTCTCTCACTTCCATGGTATGGCAACTGAAGAACCCTACTTACACATATCTGAATTTGAGGCATCATGTAGCACCATTGGTGGCCAAGGCTTCTTACCGAATGAATTTAAATTTGTCCTATTCCAATTCACCCTTAAAGGCAAGGCCAAACAATAGTTCCTATCTCTCCCATCGGCAATTATTTACACATGGGTACAAATACAACAACAATTCTTGGATGAATATTATACTTCCCAAAGAAAAAGTGATGCAAGGCGAGTCATTCGAGGATTTACACAACAATTAAGTGAACAATTCCATGAAGCTTTTCACCGGTTTAAGGAAATGCTAAGAAATTGCCCACATCATGGCATAGCTAAGTGGGAGTTGATTTCAGCTTTCTATGATGGATTATCACCAAAGGATGCAAGAGATGTAAATTCCACAAGTGCAGAAACATTCACCTTGAACCATGAAGATGATGATTGGGATATTCTTGAAAGAATGAGTGTCATCTCCAAGAAGCGTGCACAATCAAGCCGAAGTTGAGGGGGGCAAGTATGAAGATGGTGAATAATCATGTGGCCATGGATATAATTGCAGTCTTAGAACGAGAAATTGCGAGCCTTAAAGTTGGAAAGAGTGGTGTGGCGAACATATCTAGTGAGTATGAAGTGTGTGACATGTGTAATGACATCGGCCATACATTGATCACATGCTATTTGAATGTCGGGAAGAGTGAAAATGTACACCAAATACAAGGCCAAGGAGAAAGGAAGACATATGACATGAATTCCAATACTTATCATCCCGGTCTTAGTAACCACCCAAACCTTAGGTATGGCAACAATACTAACCAATTGAATCCTCCTTTTTAGGTACCAAATCAAGGAAGCAACCAATATCAAGGCGGACAACAAAGCTACAATCAAGTCGGCTACCAAAGGAATAATTACAATCAAGGAAATTACCAACAAGAAGGTCAATACCAACAAAGGAATCAACAACATCAACAAGAGACTTCTACAAGTAATGGTAATGACAATGCAATCCTTGTGGCGATTCAAGACCTTGCTAAGGACATGAAAAGGGTTCAAGCAATTCAAAGAGGTGCAAGAAAAGATCAATGAGGTCATTGCCAAGCAGCTGGGACAATGAGCCGAACAACTATCACGAAGAGAATTAGGAAAGCTTCCAAGTGACACAACTAAAAACCCTCAACATCAAGCCTCAAGTTTAAAGAATGTGCACATAAACTCGGTTAGTGTCATTCTTAAATCTGAGTGTATTGATTATGATTTAACCCATACTCCTCAAGAAGTTGCAGGGAACTGTCACACCCCAACCTTGACGGCGGAAACGTCGAGGAGTGAGAGTTAAGATCGTTCACAGCCACATAACACTATTAATAATCTAAATATAAATTAAACATAAGTTTCAATTGTAACATTACAAGCAAAAGTCTCAAAAGAAATTAAAAGCATAACATAGAATGTAACAAGTCATTCTTATTTTATTTATTTATCTAGTTCCATTCCTAGATGTGCATAAGCTTCAAAAGTGCATCAAACTTGGGCGTTTCCTGAAACATGTTAAAAATAAAAGGTCAACATAAAAATGTTGGTAAGCATTCCATAGTTTTTAATACATAGATTATATAAAAGATGGCAATTCAAGTCATAAGTTAGTGAATAAAGTGATTAGGGATGTTATGAACAATGCAACAATCAAACCTCGACAAAGTTTTACAAGTCTCAAACGTTTACAAGATTATATGATCAGCTAAGTGTACTTGGATCAACCAAAGCAGGCTTGTCTGGCCCATAGATCTATGACTTCGCTGGGCTAGCAATAGTTAATGATTGTACATATAACGCCATAACATGGTAACCACAAAAGTTCAACTAACCACAACTATGCATGATGAATTGCCATAAAGATTACAAGTCTCAAATAAGTTTACAAGTGCAATGATAATAAATTAACATGTTTCACCCCAAAGTGTGAAAATAAGCAAAAAGGGGTATGGAAATACTCACTTGATCAATAAGTATATATTGGATGATTAATAAGAAATAATAATAAGTGTCGATTCAACGTAGCCCTTCACAATGTACCTAAAATATATATATTTATAAGATTTTTAAGTTCAATTATAATAAGTTTAACGGATTAACGGAGACTAGGGTTCTAAGTGGAATTTAGGGATTTTCAAATAACTATGTTTAACAAAATGGAACCAATTTTAGTTATTAATATTAAAGATTGTTATTATATTTTATATAAAGTTTTATATAAAAATATAACACCTATAATAATTTTGTATATACATATAAGTTAAATAAAGTCTAATAAACACATTTTAAACGATAATTTAAAAGCAACGTTCGGAATAATCATATTTGTGGCACAAGATATTAGTTAAAGTATAGTTTTTATAAAACAATTTATTATTATTATTTTTTAAGAATATATGACAAAGGTATAAAGTATTTCTTTTAAGAAATAAATTTACAGAAAATAATTAAAAACATTTTAAAATTATCAGCTTTTATAAAATGACTTTTTATAATTTTTAAAAATATTTAAAATTATTGTTGAAGGCTAAAAGCCTAAAAAAAAAAGAATGTGAGGTTGCCCGGGGTCGAACCCGGGACCTCCAGAATCTCATGGGGACAGTTTACCATTAGGCTGGGTCGCCTAAGCTTGACAAAACGTGGGTTTTAATTTTTAAAAACACAATCACAATAAGTCCCCAAAACCATATGAACCCTAGATTGTTCTTGTTCCAAAATTGAAGCTCAAATCAGTATTGGTAATGATCCGAATCATGGGGCTTTTGTTCCCCATGTTTAAACGATCATAAACACGTATTTAACTTACTTGATTATGAGTCAATTGATACGATTTGCTATGGTTCGACTTCGGTTCTTCGCGAATGAACAGGGGAGTATGAACTCGATGATTGTAATGTTTCAGAGAAATTGATATTGCAGAGAGTTGTAAAGGATCGAAAGAAAGCTTTCCCCTCTGTTTAATGGGTTCAATTTGTACGTTAAAGTATCGAACGGGTCTCGCCTTTGATTCGATTGTTTCGGTTACGGCCAAACGATTAATTTGTTGTTAAACTCCAATTTAATCTCACATTCAAGTTTGCAATGATTGTTAGAACGTTTTTAATCAATTACACAACTCAATTCAACGGGTTTTAGATGTAATTGCTTGGTGGCTTTCGGTTTCATGTGATTTCTTAATGAAATCATCATTTCGATCGAATTAACACCGGTTATACATTCGATTCGTGTCCATGTTCGCAGTAATGGCTTTAATTCGGTCGAACCGTTGGTTTATTGGGCGTTTTGCCCTCACCGGAGCTCGGCCGGAAGTGGCCGGAGCTTTCACCGGATTTACGGGGTGAGAGAAAGAGTGGGGGAAGTTGGGTTTTGAATTTGACACATTTAGTCCCTGTGGTTTTATGGTTAACCTTTTATGTTTAAAACATTCTTTTAAAGTTTCAAAATTTACAATAAAGCCCCCTAACTTCTTTTAAACCCTTTTTAAATATATTCTACAAGTTTGTTATTATTGATAATATTATTATTTTTCTTAGTTATTATTAGTGTTATTATTATTATTATTTGTTATTATTATTATTATTATTATTATTAATTTTATTATGATTATGATTATTATTATTATTATTATTATTATTATTATTATTATTATTATTATTATTATTATTATTATTATTATTATTGTTATTATTATTATTATTATTATTATTATTATTATTATTATTATTATTATTATTATTATTATTATTATTATTAGTCATATTATTATTAATATTTTTATTATTATTATTACTAATATTATCATTATTAACTTTTACTATTATTTTTAGGATTATTATTATTATATAATTTACTATCTTTTCTTGTTAATGTTATTATTATTAAAATCTTTATTATGATTGTTACTTATTCATTAACATATCAACCTTCAAATTAAGTAAATTAAAGAAAAATTAAAGCAATATGCATAAGAACCCCATAAGTTTCATATTAGACAAACATGGTCCTTAACCAAAATTAACTTTAATTTAACCTAAAATTACAAGATGTTACAGTCTCCCCAACTTAAAAGAATTTCGTCCCGAAATTAAGAATAAAGCTAAGAGAACAAATGCGGGTATCTTTCCTTCATATGATCCTCACGCTCCCAAGTGAACTCAGCTCCCCGTTTGTTTTCCCAACGGACTTTGACGATAGGTGTGGTAGTTGTTCGGGTCTGCTTCAGGGTTCGATCCATAATCTCAACAGGCTTCTCAACGAAATGCAATGACTCATCAATTTGAATTTCCTCTAGTGGAACATGCAAATTTTCATCAGCCAAGCACTTCCTCAAGTTTGAGACATGGAAGACAGGATGAACTCCGCTAAGTTAAGAAGGTAGCTCTAGTTTGTAAGCCACTTTCCAATTCTTTTCAGAATCTTGAAGGGTCCTACAAAACGTGGGGCTAACTTACCCTTCTTCCCAAAACGAACAACACCCTTCCATGGAGAGACCTTAAGAAGAACCATGTCGTCGACTTGAAACTCCAACGGTTTGCGTCTTTTATCGGCATAACTCTTTTGGCGACTTCTAGCCACCTCAAGGTTATTTCGAATTTTGGAAACTTTGTCAGTCGTTTCTTGAATAAGTTCCGGACCACTGATAAGATTTTCCCCAATGTCAGTCCAACAGATTGGAGAACGACATTTACGACCATACAAAGCCTCGAATGGTGCCATTTTGATACTTGAGTGATAACTATTGTTATACGAAAATTCCGTGAGCGGTAAATGCGTATCCCAATCACCACCAAAATCAAGGACACAAAGACGCAGTAGATCCTTGAGGGTTTGGATTGTTCGTTCGGTTTGACCATCGGTTTGAGGATGGTAAGCCGTACTTAAATCCAATTTGAGTACCCAAGAGTTCTTGCATCGAAGACCAAAAGTGTGAAGTGAAGCGAGCATCTCGATCGGAAATAATGTGCAACGGCACACCATGACGACTCACAATTTCGTCAACATAGATTCGAGCCAACCTTGAAACCTTGTACGTATCTCCTATGGGTATGAAATGTGATGTCTTGGTCAAACGGTCAACAATGACCCATATGCTATCATGACCACGAGGTGTACGAGGTAACTTGGTTATGAAATCCATGGATATATGTTCCCATTTCCATATTTGGATTTCAGGTTGCTCAAGTAAATCACTTGGTCGTTGATGTTCGGCTTTAACCCTTGCACACGTGAGACACTTGGAAACATAAGACGCGATATCTTTCTTCATTCCAGGCCACCAATATTGACCACGCAAGTCCATGTACATCTTATCGGAGCCAGGATGAATGGAATATCGAGTTTGATGAGCTTTGTTCATAATGAAGTGTTGGAGATTATCACGATTTGGGATCCAAAGTCGATTCAAGAAGTACCACATGCCATTCGGTTTTGTCTCCAGTTGTGACCGAACGTTAGACATCAAATCTTCATCTTTCCCTTCGTCGGTTAGTGCCGCTTGTTGAGCCTCGCGAATGCATAACTCGAGGTCACTATCGATCCTTATGTTTTGAAGCATGATAGTAGCCTCGTTGACATCCACATGAATCTCGGTATCAAATTCTCCTAGCGTATCAAACCATTGCCTTCGATCTCGAATTTCTTGAAGCGAGACAGTCTTGTTGTGGACCTTGCGACTTAGCGCGTCGGCTACAACATTCGCCTTTCCAGGGTGATAGCGAATGTCGCAGTCGTAGTCGCTAATCAACTCAATCCAACGTCTTTGTCTCATGTTGAGATCCTTTTGATTGAACACGTGTTGGAGACTCTTATGATCGGTGTAGACTATGCATTGTGTCCCATACAGATAGTGTCGCCAAATCTTCAATGCAAAAACCACAGCACCAAGTTCAAGATCGCGAGTCGTGTAGTTCACTTCATGAACCTTCAATTGCCTCGACGCGTATGCTATAACTTTGCCTCGTTGCATGAGTACACAACCAAGACCTTAATTAGAAGCATCGCAATATACAGTGAAGTCATCATTTCCATCGGGAAGTGTGAGAATAGGAGCGTTGCACAACTTGCGTTTTAATGTCTCGAAAGCCTCTTCTTGCTCGGGTCCCCATTCAAAGAGTCAGTTCTTTTGGGTTAGCGTCGTTAATGGTTTAGCAATCTTCGAGAAATTCTCTATGAACCTACGGTAATATCCCGCTAAGCCCAGAAAAGAACGAACCTCGGTTGGGGTTGTGGGAACACACCAATTCTTCACGGCTTCAATTTTAGCAGGATCAACGTGAATTCCTTGGCTATTCACCACATGCCCTAAGAATTGAACCTCCTCCAACCAAAATTCACACTTGGAAAGTTTGGCATATAATTGCTCCTTCTTCAAAAGTTCGAGAACTTGTCGCAAGTGCGTCTCGTGATCGATTTTCGTCTTGGAATAAATAAGAATGTCATCAATGAACACGATCACGAACTTATCCAAATACGGTTTACATACTCGATTCATGAGATCCATGAACACAGCAGGCGCATTGGTCAAGCCAAAAGGCATGACCATGAACTCGTAGTGTCCATATCGAGTACGAAAAGCGGTCTTTGGAATGTCCTCATCGTGGACACGTAGTTGATGATACCCAGAACGTAGATCGATCTTTGAGAATTGAGTTGCTCCTTGAAGTTGGTCGAAGAGATCATCAATTCGAGGGAGAGGGTATCGGTTTTTGATAGTAAGCTTGTTGAGTTCTCGGTAATCGATGCACATACAAAATGAACCATCCTTCTTCTTCACAAACAGTACAGGTGCACCCCACGGTGATGAGCTAGGGCGAATGAAACCCTTATCGGTCAGCTCTTGTAGTTGAGTAGCTAGTTCTTGCATTTCAGACGGTGCAAGACGATAAGGTGATTTAGCCACAGGGTTTGCGCCAGGGATTAAGTCAATCTTGAACTCAACTTCTCGCACGGGAGGTAACCCTTTAAGATCCTCGGGAAAAACCTCGGGAAAGTCCCGCACAACAGGAATGTCTTTCAACTCCTTACCCTTGGCCTTCGTATTAACTACATATGCCATAAAAGCCATGTAGTTTTTACTTAAGCACTTGCGGGCCTTGATGCAAGACATGAGTTTGAGTCTTTGGGATGTTTTCTCCCCAAAGACCTTCAAAGTATCACCAATTGGTAAAGGAATTCAGATACACTTCTCGAAGCATAGAATTTCCGCACGATGCTTGGCCAACCAATCCATACCAATGATAACATCAAAGCTTCCCAATTGCATAGGAATAAGGTCGACGAAGAACTCGTGTTCGTTAAGGCTTAAGGTGCAGTCACGTATTACGACGTCCACGACAATAGATTTTCCATCGGCGACTTCGACCGTGAAAGATCTTTCTAGGTTGACGCGCGGTTTAGAAAGTAAAGGCTCGAATTCCAGGGACACGAAACTCCTATCGGCACCCGAATCAAACAATACAGATGCATAACGATTATTTACAAGATACATACCTGTTTGGTAACAACCTATTATTGGTATGATGAACATAGATAGGAATTTTTACAAGACAAGAAAGGACTAAAAGAAATTCAACGACGTACCATTCACCACGTCGTTGTTGGCTTGTGCTTGGTTGGCGTTGATGTTGAAAGCCCTTCCACGAGCCGGTGGCACAGTTCCCGCATTGCGAGGACATTGCGGACGGATATGGCCAGGCTCACCACAGTTATAGCAGGTTCGGTTAGTAAGCATTGCAGTGTTGTTTGGCGCACGAAGGCAAGTAGTTACCAAGTGTCCATACTTTCCACACAACGAGCAGACTCGGCATGGAATGTTGCTTGAATGATGGTACTTGCACGTGTTACACATGGGATGTGGACCAGCATAAGCTTTAGCCATGGGAGCTTGATTCGCGACCACCATTTGTTTTTGAGGAGCATTTGGGGCGGTCACAGCGTAGTTGCGTGTCGGGGTGAACTTACGCTTCTTGTTTTGAGAAGATGACTCGGCCCTTAACTCCTTTGTTGCCTCGGGTATCACCTTCGCAGTAGACTTGGAACCCTTTGCCGACATAGTGCCAGCTCTTATATGATTCTCTGTGAGCTGTGCAGTGATGGTAATTGCTTCCTCCAAAGTTGTGGGCCTACTACCCACCATGGCATTTTAAATTTGAGGTGGCACCCCCTTGATAAATTTCTCAATGTTACGGGGCACGGTGTCCACCATGTGTGGTAGGAGCATACTCAACTCATGATGCCGAGTGGAATAAGCCAAGTAATTCCCACCATCTTGTTTGAGGTTCCAGAACTCCTCCTCTAGCTTTTGCAACTCGCTCCTCGGACAAAACTTTTGAATCATGATCTTCTTGAATTCCTCCCAGGGCAATGCCAAAGCAATCTCAGTTCTACAGTTTCTTTTTTCACTATTCCACCATGTGAGTGCCCGTTGTTGAAGAACACTTGTGGCATAGCAAACCTTAAACTCGTTGGGGCACTCACTAACAATGAACGTATTCTCCATAATTTCAAACCACTCGAGAAGTCCAGTGGCTCCTTCTTTTCCACTAAAACTAGTGGGTTTGCACGAGTTGAAGTGTTTGAAAGTACAAGTACAATTGTTCCCTTGTTGATTGTTCCCGTTTTGATTGTTGCTATTGTATCCATTAGCACCACTATTGTTCCCATTAGTGTTGTTGTTGCTATTAGCCATTAGTGTGCTATTAAGTTCAGCAACCATAGTCGGGAGAACGGCAGCCATTTTTCGAGCAATCATGGCAGCTAGCTTACGGTCGGAACTTCCACGCTTTCCATGGTGACGAGACATGTTGGAATATACAAAATGAGTTAGTTACAGGAGCGAGGATAACAAAGGATAGTAGTTTAAACAAGGGTAAGCTAAGGGTTATAAGATACACCGAATGATTCCATTTGGTAACACATTACCATTTGGAAACGTTGACACGTCAAGGTGAATTGACCCATTTACCTTAGAAACTTGTGTATATTGACCATAGTTTATCACTCATCCCAGAAATCCCCAGGTAAGCATAACTAGTCCCGTAGGATTTATGCGATATGCTTGCCTTAACCCGAGGGCCTTTTGCCAGGGAAACCAGCATACAGGTGTCTATGTGTCACACAATATTTCTTAGGTTCATAGAATCAAAACCTTGATGAGATTTATATAGATTAGACATAACGTCTAAAGATCTAAGTCATAACATAAGCATAAGATTCCACGTGTCGACGAGAATAAGGTTAAGAGATTTCATGTTCGGGGAGAGTCAAAGAGTCAAAGTTAAGTTTAGGGAGACAAGTAACAATGTTTAGGCAATCCTATGCTAAGGCATCAAATTGCACATAAGAAGACATAGCATTATGTAGCATGCAAAGTATATAATTTACAAGATAGAAATATAATTCTATAAGGTTCATGCATACTATAGTCTAGGTCACCATTTCTAATAACCTAGATCCCTATAGTTATGGGCTCTGATACCAATCTGTCACACTCCAACCTTGACGGCGGAAACGTCGAGGAGTGAGAGTTAAGATCGTTCACTGCCACATAACGCTATTAATAATCCAAATATAAATTAAACATAAGTTTCAATTGTAACATTACAAGCAAAAGTCTCAAAGAAATTAAAAGCATAACATAGAATGTAACAAGTCATTCTTATTTCATTTATTTATCTAGTTCCATTCCTAGATGTGCATAAGCTTCAAAAGTGCATCAAACTTGGGCGTTTCCTGAAACATGTTAAAAATAAAAGGTCAACATAAAAATGTTGGTGAGCATTCCATAGTTTTTAATACATAGATTATATAAAAGATGGCAATTCAAGTCATAAGTTAGTGAATAAAGTGATTAGGGATGTTATGAACAATGCAACAATCAAACCTCGACAAAGTTTTACAAGTCTCAAACGTTTACAAGATTATACGATCAACTAAGTGTACTTGGATCAACCAAAGCAGGCTTGTCTGGCCCATAGATCTATGACTTCACTGGGCTAGCAATAGTTAATGATTGTACATATAACGCCATAACATTGTAACCACAAAAGTTCAACTAACCACAACTATGCATGATGAATTGCCATAAAGATTACAAGTCTCAAATAAGTTTACAAGTGCAATGATAATAAATTAACATGTTTCACCCCAAAGTGTGAACATAAGCAAAAAGGGGTATGGAAATACTCACTTGATCAATAAGTATTTATTGGATGATTAATAAGAAATAATAATAAGTGTCGATTCAACGTAGCCCTTCACAATGTACCTAAAATATATATATTTATAAGATTTTTAAGTTAATTATATTAAGTTTAACGGATTAACGGGGACTAGGGTTCTAAGTGGAATTTAGGGATTTTCAAATAACTATGTTTAACAAAATGGAACCAATTTTAGTTATTAATATTAAAGATTGTTATTATATTTTATATAAAGTTTTATATAAAAATATAACACCTATAATAATTTTGTATATACATATAAGTTAAATAAAGTCTAATAAACACATTTTAAACGATAATTTAAAAGCAACGTTCGGAATAATCATATTTGTGGCACAAGATATTAGTTAAAGTATAGTTTTTATAAAACAATTTATTATTATTATTTTTAAGAATATATGACAAAGGTATAAAGTATTTCTTTTAAGAAATAAATTTACAGAAAATAATTAAAAACATTTTAAAATTATCAGCTTTTATAAAATGACTTTTTATAATTTTTAAAAATATTTAAAATTATTGTTGAAGGCTAAAAGCCTAAAAAAAAGAATGTGAGGTTGCCCGGGGTCGAACCCGGGACCTCCAGAATCACATGGGGACAGTTTACCATTAGGCTGGGTCGCCTAAGCCTGACAAAACGTGTGTTTTAATTTTTAGAAACACAATCACAATAAATCCCCAAAACCGTATGAACCCTAGATTGTTCTTGTTCCAAAATTGAAGCTCAAATCAGTATTGGTAATGATCCGAATCATGGGGCTTTTGTTCCCCATGTTTAAACGATCATAAACACGTATTTAACTTACTTGATTATGAGTCAATTGATACGATTTGCTATGGTTCGACTTTGGTTCTTCGCGAATGAACAGGGGAGTATGAACTCGATGATTGTAATGTTTCAGAGAAATTGATATTGCAGAGAGTTGGAAAGGATCGAAAGAAAGCTTTCCCCTCTGTTTAATGGGTTCAATTTGTACGTTAAAGTATCGAACGGGTCTCGCCTTTGATTCGATTGTTTCGGTTACGGGCAAACGATTAATTTGTTGTTAAACTCCAATTTAATCTCACATTCAAGTTTGCAATGATTGTTAGAACGTTTTTAATCAATTACACGACTCAATTCAACGGGTTTTAGATGTAATTGCTTGGTGGCTTTCGGTTTCATGTGATTTATTAATGAAATCATCATTTCGATCGAATTAACACCGGTTATACATTCGATTCGTGTCCACGTTCGCAGTAATGGCTTTAATTCGGTCGAACCGTTGGTTTTTTGGGCGTTTTGCCCTCACCGGAGCTCGGCCGGAAGTGGCCGGAGCTTTCACCGGATTTACGGGGTGAGAGAAAGAGTGGGGGAAGTTGGGTTTTGAATTTGACACATTTAGTCTCTGTGGTTTTATGGTTAACCTTTTATGTTTAAAACATTTTTTTAAAGTTTTAAAATTTACAATAAAGCCTCCTAACCTCTTTTAAACCCTTTTTAAATATATTATACAAGTTTGTTATTATTGATAATATTATTATTTTTCTTAGTTATTATTAGTGTTATTATTATTATTATTTGTTATTATTATTATTATTATTATTATTAATTTTATTATTATTATTATTATTATTATTATTATTATTATTATTATTATTATTATTATTATTATTATTATTGTTATTATTATTATTATTATTATTATTATTATTATTAGTCATATTATTATTAATATTCTTATAATTATTATTACTAATATTATCATTATTAACTTTTACTATTATTTTTAGGATTATTATTATTATATAATTTACTATCTTTTCTTGTTAATGTTATTATTATTAAAATCTTTATTATGATTGTTACTTATTCATTAACATATCAACCTTCAAATTAAGTAAATTAAAGAAAAATTAAAGCAATATGCATAAGAACCCCATAAGTTTCATATTAGACAAACATGATCCTTAACCAAAATTAACTTTAATTTAACCTAAAATTACAAGATGTTACAGAACGATAATGAAGTTGATGAAGAAGAAGGAAGTGACCCGGGAGCACCAATCATTCCTATTCAAGTTGGGAAATTCAAATTCAAACAAGCACTTTTGGATTATGGAGCCGGTGTGAGCATCCTCCCAGGGAGCTTGTATGGCCAATATGACTTTGATCCATTACATGAAACTGACAGTACAGTGTTGCTTGCTGATTCAACATGGAAACAACCACGGGGAATGGTCAAGGATGTGATAATTATGCTAGGAGAGTTCTACTATCCAATGGACTTTATGGTGCTTGATTATGCACCTGTACGGACAAATCAACAACCAAAGGTAATCTTAGGTCGACCATTCTTGGCAACAGCCAAAACACAAATCAATTGTTGAGATGGAATAATCGACATGACATTTGAAAACCAATAAGTTGTACTTTAATGTGTTTTCAAAATCAATTACATATGTAGTTAATAATGATTTTGATATAGCAAATGCTACTAACGGGTGTCCTTACATCTCAGATGTAAGCGAGGACATCACCAAGGTGAATGTCTTAGATCCTTATAGGTTTGAGCTCAAAAGTATGGACAAGGAGGAGAATGTTAAGGTTGAGCCATTAAGGAAAGAAAATCCAAGAGGGAAGGTGAAGATGGGCAAACCACCGGATGAGGAGAATGCAAGGGTCAAAGAAGAGACGTTTGACCAATATGGGAACGAACAAGAAAATCTATTAAGCAAGGAGAAACAGTTCTCAAAAGAGAAATTTGGAGAAAAGCACTCAATACAACCACCATAAGTGGTCGCAGGTAAGGTCTGGCTGAAGACCTAAAACATAGCCTTGCGGGAGGTAACCCGAGAACTTTGTGGGTGTGTTCACTATAAACCCTCACAAGACTACAACTCGTCCACTTGGGTCTACCGAGGGGTTTAAAGGCTTGTTGCATACGCCAAATACAACCGTGATTCCTACGAAAGTGAGTTTTACTTCTTTTGTTAGTTTTTGTGTTCTTTGTTTTGTTTTTTTAGTTCAATCATGCACAAGACGCAAGCACTCAAGTGTGGGGAGGCGCAAGTCCCGTACTTAAGGCTCTCACTAATGATCAGGTCTATGTACTCCTTTCTTATCTTGTTTATTAATCAGTACCATGTTTATTCATGTTTTAAACCATACAATGGGGACATTGTATCTCAAGTGTGGGGATACGGGGGAATTGAATTGAAAGAAAATTTTGACCTTTTTGAAAAGTTGAGCAACTTTTAAAAACTTTCTAAGTAAACTTAAGTGTACATGAAACTCAAAATTTTGCATACATGGTTAATAGTTACTGGTTTGTGTACTTATGGATCCCTTGACATGTTTGTTTTGAAAATTGAGTAATGCACCCTAATCATGAATCTTCATAAAAGTAGGTGAAAGTCCTAGGTGGTGTAACAAAGCGATTATAGATAACATACATTCTACACATTTTATTACCTCTTTCCACCATTTTTTTGAGAGTTGAGCCTAATTGAGAAACTCATATTATACTATGAGCCTAATTGAGAAACTCATAGTATTATTAGTTATATTTCTAGTCATAAATTACTATAATTTTAGAGTACATTTTGACATTTATTTTTCATTTCTTGCATGTATTTTTTATTTATTTCAAATAATAGTGGTTTTTTGGGATGGAATCTACTTTGGTGTCTTTTGATTGGTTTCATAGATTTATGCAATTAGAAGAGAAGAAAAAAAAAGCTTAAAGAAAATATTACTAAGAAGAATCTTGAATTTAAAAAAATGTAGAAAATTTCCTATTTTGTAGGAATTCTTGTTTGTGATGATTATCATTTGAATTTCCTGGATAAAATAAAAGAAACTAAAAATCCTAAAAAAAGGGATCTGGAAATCAATGCATGATTATAAATATAATAGTTGATGAGGATTAAAGGAGGCATCTTGAGGGGATTTCATTGAAGATTCAAGTTTATCAAGCAAAAAGACTTGTAGCAAATTGGTTCTTTTTATTGAATTCTTTTGATTGAAGACACTTAATCATTCGTATTTTTCTTCCGTAAGTTTATTTTTATTTCAGCTTTGATTGATCTAGCCGTCATGTCCGGCTAAAACAATTTTGATTTCAACATTAAGGATTAATTTCTATGATTTTGGTTTGAACTTATATGAAGCGATTATGAGATATTTTTATTTTGATGGTTTATTTGTTTGATTCTTGATCTTAAACCCGGATATAATCCGGTATATATTAGATTGTTAATAAATTTGTCCACTTTATTAAATTCTCTAATAAAGTTCTTCAAGATTTAAAACCCTAATCAAGTTTTGATTTTTAATATAAGGAGAAATTAACGGTATGAGTTTGTCTATGAATTAATTCTTGTTATAGAATCACACAATTTAGTTAAGCATACTAAACGGCGTGTGTGTTTAATTATAATCGATACTTCTATTGTTGCAACCCGCACGCTAAGATCCGAACGACGTGAGCTTAGAGTAACGGGTTGGCTTCAATCAATGAACTGCGATTGATTGGACATTAGATAGAGGGAATATCCGAATAGCGTAATGTCTAGTATCGATACAAATTCTTAATTGAAAATTTTCATTGCACCGTAATCATTAATGATCGTAAACCAAATCGAGTCAAGAAATTACCTTAGTGTTGGAATTAGTCTTCATATTTGAATTTATTTCATAATTTAATTAACTTCTTCAATAATCTCTTTTTCAAAATTAAAAATACAAAAAAATGTCAATTTACGTTTTTCTAGCAGAACCTTAACACGGTCGCGTGGAATTTCCTTAACAGTTTTGACACGGCCGTGTCAGCTCACTGAATTTTTTTCTACTTTTTTCAATTTAATTTTAGTTTTAGTTTTTAGTTAAACCCCCACCTCCCTTAGCCTATAATCAAAATCAATCAAAGTAACTGTGTTAAAACGTTTTTAGCATAAAATAATTGACACGTATCCCTGAGGACATGAACCCTACGTCTGCTCATACTATTCTTAGTATGTGTGACGGTAGATTCACATTATAATATTTTATTTGCTGGATTCGACACCCAACAAACTGGCGCCATTACCGGGGATACGGTGTTTCTAATTATTTTATGCCAAGATCTTTCCGTACAGGTACACCACTCGAGATTGACTTGGAGATAGAGAAAATTGCAAAAAGGTTAAGGAAACAAGCGAAGCCCCGAAAGAAGTTAGCAAGTTCCCCAACACTTCTTCACTTATCTCCAGTTACCAACATTTAGCAGGACATACCCTTGTCAAGTGAATCTGAATTTGAAACCAAATCATCACAACCATCACAAACAACCACCACTCCACCACAATCACCTACCCATCAAGAACCACCCTCACCCGAACCAACCCTAGCAGCTCCAGCCGAACAAATCCTAAGACAATGGGCAACAAATGATGTTACCCAATAACCCCTTTACATAAACTACCCTGCTATGGTGAACTTTGAGCTGAAATCTGGTCTCATCCACTTGTTACCACTCTTTCGAGACCTGAAGAATGAAGACCCTCATAAATTCCTTAAGGAATTTCATGTTGTGTGTTTCGGAATGAAGCCACACAATGTTACTGAAGATCAAATCAAGCTTAGGGCATCCCCTTTGCTCTGCAAGATTCAGCTAAAAATGGTTATATTGCCTACCGTCGGGGTCGATAAACACATGGAATGATCTTGCAAAACAGTTTTTAGATAAGTACTTCCCGGAAGTCAAAGCCTCTATTCTATGATTATTGGGATTAAACAAGCAAAAAAAGAAGCTTTGCATACTTATTGGGAAAGATTCAAGAAGTTATGTGCTCGATGCCCACAACATGGCATCTCGGAACATCAATTACTTCAATACTTTTGTGAAGGGTTAGCACCCCTAGAAAGACGTTTGATAAATGCCTCTACTGGGAGAGCTTTACTTGATAAAACACCAACCCAAATCAGAGCCTTGATATCCTCTATAGCCGAAGATACCAAACATTCTTCACAGGAAGATGGATGGTATGATGATGTACCATGGGCGGTTAAAGAAGTAAGCTGTTGGTCCATGTGATCGAAAAACAGTACAATTGAAGTGATATATTGCTCAATATCAAACATTCATGCTAAACAACAACAATTGAGAAGATAGAAGAGAATTCTAACACATATTTGATAATCAAATGAACAATAGCAATCAATAACATCAAGCACAATAGTATTTCTGTATGAAAACTGCTTAGAATTGGTAACTTGCAACAATGATCCACGATTAGGGTTTTGCAAGCTTCCCTTACAAAGAGAATTGACAAAAGTATATATAGCAGTTATAGTTTCGCTGACAGTTTCGCTACCAGCGAAACTGTCATGCCGAAACTATAGTTTCGCCCGGCAAAACACAAGTTCGCCGGGTAAACCAACACAGCAAACTGTGAGCGAATGTATAGATTCGCTCACAGTTTCGCTGGACTGCCAAAACTACTCATTACTAAGAACATACAAAAGGAAACTAACAAAAGTCCTATTACAATGTAAAGTAAACAACTATACTAAAGTGAGTCCAACCTAAACATGATCTTCAATACTCCCCCTAGGTTGGATCTCACTATCTTCACTTGTCTTGATTTGACTTGTCAGCTCCGCTTTCCTCTGCTGCTGTTGATCTATCTTCATCTCCTCCTGCAGCAACATCCTCAGAAGCTTCAGCCACTGATCCTCCAATGTTCTTTCCTGCATCACTAGCTTCTTCAGAATGACCACTAGCCTTCGCAAACTGCCTGGTCAAATCTTGAACATCCATGGCAAAATCATCCTGAGCTCTCACCCTTTCAGCTAACCTCTTAACCTCCGACCTTACTCCTCTTATCTTATTTGCAACATTCATAAACAGACTGGCCTCTTTTCTTGTTTCCTCTCCAGCCCCAGCCTTAATGTGATTCTCACATAGTACCAAAAGATCTTCATCACTGAAGCTAAATAACTCCATCGGATCAAACACTCTGAATTCTTTTCCATGCTTAGCTCTACTCACCGCCTCTCCAGTATTGTTGTCATAAAACCACTTTTCAAAGTCCTGTAGTTGTTGGGGAAGAGGATCAGCCAATCTTACCCTATTTACAGTCTTTAGAGGTTTGACTCTCAGTACAATCCTTCCTTTACCTGTCTCCCAATCTTTATCCTTCTTTGACCTTTTTCTTTCAGCTTTCATATATCCAAAAGACTCGAAATTATCATTAAGTCTATTTTTTATTTCCTTCTCAAGAAATAATGGTCTTTCACTTAGGTGAGCATTGATCAAAGGCAAAGTTGCCAAACGTCTCAAATCCCATTTGGGCAAGGTCTTAAAAGCCTTCCTCTTAAGCATATAGCTGATATTTCCTCCTCTTCTCTTGATCATGAACATCTTTTAACTGGGATTGTAGCACCAACTGATGATCTTCTTATCTGCTTCCTTCCTGCTTAATCCCTCCAGATTTTGAAATAAAGGAGTAATTTCTTCCACCTCCTTCTCTTTGACCAACCAATCATTCTTATCCATTTCAAACACATCAGCATCATCTTCTCCCTTCTTAGCAACATAAATCAGTGGTCGCTCATCAACTTCATAAAATTCTGGTTCTGAATCATAGTCTATCAATTGTTCATCTTCCTCCTCTTCATCAACCAACCCTTTCCCTCTATTAGATACTCCCTCAGTGGTACCTGTAACAACAACTTCTTCACCAACAATATCTTTGTCAAAATCAAACTGTAGGTCTACAAACCCAGCCTCAATAATATCGTCTTCATCATCCCTTCCAACATCCTCTCTTGGTATCTTCTGTTCTCCTTCTCCGGTATTTGCTGCTCCAGAAGTACCCTCTCCTACCTTAGATGAAGTACCCACATTAAAAAATAAGTACTTTGATGTATCAGTCAAATCATCTAACTCAGTTTGAGTCAGTTGACTAGGTAGGCCGGCTGCAGCTTTCATTTGAGTAATCTCCTCAAACAACTTCTTAATCAGTTTATTTTGGTCAACTAACATTCTTTGCATTCCCTCAATCACCTCATCCTTCTGTCTTTCTCTGATCTCCTGATTCGTAAGTTTAGTCTTAATCATACTCAGCTCATTCGCCAACGAAGTATTTAGATTACGTATCACATCCTCATCAAGATTTGCACTATCCTCTCTTCTGGCTGTAAATCCCTCATGTCTATGTTTGGTTCTCCGCTCAGGCTCAACAAAATCAGTTTTCTTCTTAGATCTCCTTTCTTTCTCTACCCTGATCTCCTCCGCTTGTGCATCAATATCCTCTTCAAAATCATAATCCTTTTCTTTAGCCTATCTCTTCCTTTTCTTAGTAGCATCAGCATGCTGTACCCTAGTTTCTTCAGCCCTTTTACTCTCAGACTCATCAACCCGTCTAATATAATTCTAGCGATCTGGAGGATACATATTCTCCCATAGATGGGTGATTTTACCACTAAAATCATGACGGATAGCACAACAATCAGCAAAAATACGAGGGTTCATCTGCACCAGTCTCTTGATTTCACCATGCTTTGGAACATCAGGGATAAGATCATCAAAAATCATCTGAAGAAAGCGAGGGTATAACAGCCATTTGTCTTTCTTTACAACCATCACATTCTCTGCCATACATGCAAAAATCAGTCTAGCTATGTTGGCCTTCTCCCCTTTACAGCACAACACCATAGCTTTAGCCCAATCGAGATTAAGTCCATTAGATCCACCTTTACGGTGATCTAGACACATAATAAAAACATGAGCGATATATCTCCACTCCTTAGATAAGAAAGATTTCTTGATCTCTTTCCTTGAACCAAAAGCTGGTCCCTCATACCCCATTCTTCTGAAAGCTTGAAACACTTCAGACTCTGTCATAGCTACTTGTTAGGACCTGGTATTTGAATGAAATACCTAGTGATTAGCGTGTTAAACCAACTCAAATAGTGCGGAATCCTATTTGATTGGCGATCCAATCAGTGAGAACACACGAAGAATCAATCAAGAATTGAAACCAACGTTAGAAATCGATTAGGAATTGATCTAATGTGTTCTGTGAACTTGGAGAACGATTTGGGAGGTCTCTGGACGGCTAGGGTACGTCTGGAATCGTAATGGGATGAATACTTCCGTTTTCCATGAATTGGGTCTATTTATAGGTTAGTATTGTTCAATCGTGCGACTGGGCCATAAGTATGGTTCAGTCATGCGATTCAACCATGCGGTTGATTCATCCGCACGACTGAGTGTTCAGTCGTGCGATTGAGTCAATCTTATGTGTCAATCACACGACTGATCCAGTCTCCTGGTTCAGTCGTGCGATTGATTCAATCGTATGAAGTTATTCATGCGTGTGGTCCATTCGCATGGGCCATTCGCATGAGAACTTCATTAAGTTAAATTTGAAAGTTTTAATTAATATAACATAATGTGCAATCATTCAAACAATCATAAACCCAATCAATTCAATCACGACTCATTAATGAAATATTAAACATTACAAGTAACAACCAATTCATGTCATTTCATTAATCAATACAAATTACATCATAATCAGACAGACAAGATTCATTACATTACAAATCATGATCTAGGGACATACATGCATCAAAAAACTCCCCCTTGGACCTAGATCTATCTAATCTCTTGTCTTCTGCATAACCTCCTTATACTTCTTGTACTTCTCATCCTTAGTGACTCCTGCGTGAATCTCAAACGCAAAACAAAGTCGTATAACGTTTTGGAACTGGAGGGCTTGTACAATGTCCTGTGTGTCATAGAACAGTGGCCACTTGTATAATGTATAGACATCATTAGCAGACAAGTTTGTTAGCCACATCGGGTCGAATACCCTGATAGTATCCATTTGGCCCTCTTTATTCAGAACTATGACAGCTTCAGCAGTTCTCCAATCATAGTACCACCATTTGAAGTGAGGAGTGAAGTCCTGTGGCATTTCCCTGAGAGGGATTCTCGACATAGTGCGCGGAGGACTCCACTTCAACACAATCTTGGGTTTGCCAGTAATGGCATCAACCTCAGACCTTCTTATGTACCTCGTAGGCTGTTGTGGTCTGAAATTAACCCATTTGGTGTGGTACTCCTTCTTCAGGGCAGCCTCGAACCAGCCTGACATCTTTCTTGGGTCAGCATACAGCAGCTTTAGCTTAGCCAGCTGGTTGAGCTCAAAACCAGGTAGAGTCTTCAGATCATGTGGAAACCTGAAGTACTCTATGCCCTGTTCCCTCTTAACTGCATACGCGTTAAGGTCATCAAAATAAGCCCATGCAATAATCTTGCCTGACACCTTATGGTGTTTCTTGACTCTGTAGAGCTTGGTGTAGGCATCTTTCTTTGGTGCAGCACGCTGGGCTCTTACTTCTTCAAAACAGGCAGCCATTCAGCCTTACGAATGTCTACGTCATCATTTGAGGCTTGGGCTGTTCCTTCGGTCTTTTCGGTTTTCCTGCTCCATCTTGTCTAGTACCTCAAACGTATCACTGACTAAGGACTCACCCAGATTGGGGACCACATTACCCTCGTTGTCAGCGTACTGAGGGTACTCTTCTGCAGTGATATCCTCTACCTCAACTTCATCAACGTCATTTAGCTCTTCATCACTGGTTGAATCAACTGTTGGAGCATCCTTGACAATTTCATCAGGATTGAGTCTGAACATCTCTGCCAGTTGCTCGTTAGATAGGTCATGAATTATTTCCCCTTCTTCAGGGGTATAACTCACAGACCTTCTTACAATCCCTTGCAGATCAAGAATCATGGTTAGTTGAGTCTTGACCTGTTGAAGGGGAGCAATGTCAAACTCATCCCTTTGAAAGTTTGGATCTGTTTGATTTAAACATTCAACACATAACCCATTAGTAAGTAATCAAACAGAATTATATCAACTTAATATATAAACATTCAACACACTTGTTTTCATTACATGATTCAAATACAAAATAAATAAATACATAAGACATCTAATCTGTACTTTTGTCTTGAATCATGGGCGCGTCGCTCGGAGGAGCAGAAGTGGTAGATGACTGGTCCTGTCGATGCTTCGATCTTCGCTCTTGACCAGAAGCAGAGGCCGATGCAGCCGCATCCCCTCCTTCTGCTTCGTCATCATCATCTCTACCTTCTGTCCTTTCTTCCTCAGTCTCTTCCTCATCCTCATCATCTTCCTCATCATCATCATCATCTTCATCATCACCATCTCCATCATCCCCATCACCCTCCTTTATCTTCAAGGGCTCATCCTTTGACCCCTTTAATCTCAGCATAATCGTCTTGTTGGTAGTCTCCAACTCCTCTATACGTTTGGCTAATTGGGCCTGCTGGTCCTGGAGTTGGGACATCTCGACTCTCTGAGCATCGATTAGCTGGGTCTGCTGATCTATCACCCGAGCCTGCTCTACCATCTGCTGAGACTGGGTAGCAGTCAGGTCGGTCTCTCCTCATCTGCAGCTAGCAGGCGCATCACCATACGGTTAAGCGCCGACAGCTGCTCCTCTACCCCGATGTGAGGTAGAGTAGATCCATATATATGTGATGGCTGGGCTGAAGGTCCGGCATGATGTGAGGTGGTGGTGGTAGTAGCAGTGGTGGATATGGGTCGGTAAGCAGGTGCTGGTGATGTAGGTGTGAATGGTATGGTGGTGGATGGGAAGGATACAGTGGTGGTAGGTAAGGTGGTGGTTGTGGTAGCAGTAGTGGATGTGGTGGCTGTGGTGATGGGTGGTATGTCAGTGGAGGTGGTAGTGGTGGCTGTGGTGGTGGAAGTAGTGGCAGCAGTGGTAACGAAGGTCAGGCGACGCTTCTTCTTCTTCAGTCCGTGGGGTTGAGCCATCCTCTTCCTCCTAGTCCCGGTGGAAGTGGATGCTCCCCCTGCAGCTCTGCCCACTGAACCCGGAACATAGCTCGGGTCAGTCTCTCTCTCTGTGGAGTCCCGAGGGTGTTCACCAACCACCTTAAGCCCGTGTTCTGTGGGAACAACTTTGCTTCCCACAGTCCTAGTGAGGGGCTCCTTATCTGACTCCTCCTCCTCCTGATCAACAACAGTGAACTCCTGATGGAAACCGGCCGTTTCAGCAACCTCTCCGGCAGTGGCAGACCCCGGGGGAATAACATCAGATTCAGTGCCTCTTGGTGGAGCAGGCATATCATCCCCGGCGTCGCCGCTATCATCATCATCTGAGTCAATATCTGGTAGAGCAATCTGCTCTACATCTGAATCACTATCATCGTGGCGCCACTTTCTCTTGGCTGGCGCCACATAGTCAGCACGGGCCAGATGCCCAAACAACCTCCTGACAGGGGGTTTCACCTGCTTCCCCCTGTACACCTTCATCCTGCCTAACGTAGTGTCATCCATGACCTCGAGCACTACAGCATCCTCCTTCTCCTTCGGCAGGGAGGGAAGCTTCTGATCAATAATCATCTGCATAAACCTCGGATACATGCAGAAGCCTTCCTTCCCTTTCCCCTCAATGTTCTCCACCAGGTAGGTGAAGATCATTTTGGAGAAGCTGAACGGGTGGTTCAGCACCAATGCAGCATAAGCGTTCTGGATCTGATCCGACAACTCATCAAATCCTCCCTTCCTCGACGCTATGCACTTCAGTAGAACATGCGCAAGATACTTGAACTGGGGACAGAGGTTACTCTTGTTGAGTACCCCAGCATTGATGTCCCCAGAGTACTTGGCTCTCATAAAACATCCTCTGACCGTGAGGGGGTGTAGACGAGTAGGACAATCAGCATCATCCCCTAACTGTAGAACAATCCTCAAATCCTCCTCTGAGATGGTAATAGCCTCACCAAAGATAGTACTCCGGATGCAATGAGGCTCAGAGGATCTATCCACAGTCGCACCTTCCCAGAAGGCCTGCTGCACTGATCTATAAGGTGTACATGGTGTAGAAATAGCATGAGCAATCCTGGATCTCAGCAGAAAAGTAATGATGCCTGAGAAGTCAGCTGCGTTCCTGGATGTCAAATCCAGATGCGCACATATGTTATGCTTTGTGCTCATGGTCCATCGACTCGCCATCTGTAACACATGACAATATAAACATTAGTACCTTTGGCTAAGAGCATTTTGAAACACTTAAACTTGAATAGAATGTTTCTGTCATGCGATTGAGGTTGTGCGACTGAAATCAGTCGTGCGACTGACCAGTGCGATTGAGGTTCAGACGTGCGAATGATCTCATGCGTACGACTGAGTGTGCGACTGGACTCATGCGCATGTACTCTTATGCGGTTACACCAGTCGTGCGACTGAGTCTCATACGCATGGTTCAGTCGTGCGGTTAAGGAAATTGCCCCCTTCAGTCGTGCGACTGAAGTTCATCCGCCTGTCCAATCGTATGACATCCTGTTCGTTCAATTCAAATTAACTTTTTCACCAATTTTGAGTATTAGACTTCGTGTTCTGGTTCATTAGACTCGCAACCCATTCGTGTAACACCTAACATCTTTAATTTCATTAGTTTGAGCCATTTAGTTAGGTCATTTTGTCACACAAGTCACGGTTTTCTAACGTGTCTGATTATCCAGATTAAATGTCAAATTGAACGATTTGGTAAGGTTTCTTCATCGCAAATTACCTGTAGAATCAAAGTAAATGGTCAGTATGCAAGAAACGAAGGTTTTATAGAGATCAAACGAAATTTGGGCAGAGTGACTTTAGTCATGCGATTTAGGGTTTCTTTGAGGGTGATGAGTCTCTGCGACCGACTCCTCCTCTATTTATACTAACCCTAGATCCAATCGTGCGACTAAGTTCATACGCACCTTTCAGTCATGCGAGTGGGACTCAGTCGTGCGATTGGAACAGTCGCCCTTCTCCAGTCGTCCGATTGGATTTCAGTCGTGCGACTGACTCACTCGTTCGCACTTAAGCCTCCGACTGGGCTAATCGTATGGGCCATTCGGTTTGATGGTCCATACTCATAGTTCATTCGTGCGAATGGATTCCATTCGTATGGTTAGTCCATACGTATGGTCCATTCGTGCGAATGGGTCATACTTAGTTAATTTTCTGCCATTTTGACCAATTTACATTTAAAAACCCTTTTAACTTTCTGAAATTAACGTTATGAACCTTTGATCATCTCAGACATGATCATTTTATCTTGAAAACATTTTGATCACCTCAGACGTGATCCTTTTAAACATTATAGTCACCTCAGACGTGACCCTTTTAAAAACACTTTGTCACCTCAAACGTGACTATTTTAAACTTTCAAAGCACATATGGTCATCTCAGACATGACCCTTTTAGTGAGTTGATTCCTTCTGATTTTCCTGATGTAGCCCGACACAGACTAAAATTAAAATTAAAACGACTAACTAATTTAAAACTTAAACTAATTCATAAACAAACTTATTTTTGGCTTTTTGTGAGAGATAAATCCAGAGATTGATACCTACGGGATTTGGTTCGGGAGTAGATAGCTTCAACTTAGATTGATCATATCTGGACCAATTCAATTTTGGAATCATACAGGTAAGTCAAATCATTTGGGACTAGTTATTAAACCTTTTGATGCTAAATTCTCGGTGTTCATCCAGAGTCGTTAGCAACTTAAGGAAATCATACTGAAACTCTTAGATTTTCACATTGATTTGAACTTTTGAGAATGTAGCCACAATGATTGTCAGTATGTTTGTCCACTTAAATCCATACACAGACTTTTGACACAGACTGGTGACTTATTTAGGTTTAATTATTTCAACTAACATTTGTGGATCCCACACTTATATGGTAATCAACATTCCTCAGGAGCTTTTGAGCGGTCTACGGGTATTATTACAAGAAGAGACTATTCTTAGAGCTTTCAAAGAGAAGCCTGTCCTCAGGTCAGTGCCATCGCACAGCAGAGAGGCGGCAAACAACAATGAATTCTAGAATATCTAGGTTATGCTTATCCTCAGGTCAGTGCCATCGCACAGCAGAGAGGCACACAACCTATCTCCTTGTTAGAGCAGCTTATTTATTTTACACAAATGCACCAACAACATAAGTCATTAGCTTTATTGCATTTGTCTTTCATTTTTTTTCTTGCTTTGCTCTAATTATGGTCTTCCGCACACATTTGTGGCGTTTAATGCTCATTACCCCTTATTGGAATATATTTGATTGTGTTAACCAGTGATAAGATGGAAGCCCACAGTCAGTTGAACAACTTAGTTTGATCTTGAGATCACCAATCAGGTCTAATTGTCTATTGTGTTGAATCTACCAACATATCATTTGTGGTCTAGCAGCCTCTAAGTCTACTTTCTTTGTGTCACCTTAGGAGTTGCCAGTTTTCTATCATCTTCCCTTTTTATATTGCTTAGACTACACAGACTTATACTTTGAACTTTGCATCTTTTCAAAACTTAAATTTTTAAAGTCCCTCTTGATTTGTTCCTGTGTACTATCATTTTCCAAAGGTATTGAATCGGTATCACAGACACAATCTACCTTATTTCAGCTAGTTACTCCTTCTCCCTCATTTTTTTTTTTTTTATTTAACTTGCTGACATATTCTCCCCCTAAAATACTAAAATCATTTCTGTTTAATTATTTTAGGATTTTAATAAACAGCAAAATAACATGAGTTTAAATAAAACAGACGAAAATAAAACAAATAAAATAAAATAAAATAAACTTTAACTAAACTACATCGGACTACACATTATCATCATCAGGAATTACCTCACTTTTCTTTTAACGCCGTTGACCTCTAGCAAATATTGAAAACGTGGTTTATCAAAGGCTTTAGTATAGAGGTCAGCGCGTTGAAAATCAGTATTAATTTTAACCACATCAATTAAGTTCTTTTCAAAGCAATCTCTTATGAAATGGTATTTAATACCGATGTGTTTGGTCTTAGGATGTTGAACCGGATTTTTAGTTACTGCAATTGCAGCAGAGTTATCACAAAAATAGGAGTAGATGAGAATTTAAAACCGTAATCCCGCATTTGCTGTTGAATCCAGATGATTTGTGAACAGCAACTTGCAGCAGCAACATATTCGGCTTCACAGGTTGACAATGCAACCGATGTCTGCTTCTTACACTGCCAGGTAACTAATCTTCCCAAAGAATTGACACCCCGCTGATGTAGACTTGTAGTTCATCTTGCAGCCCCCGTAATCCGAGTCACTATACGCGGTAAGCTCAAAGTCATCATCATGAGGATACCACAATCCAAGTGTGGGTGTACCCTTCAGATAACGAAAAATCCTCTTGACCCCGATCAGATGGTTGACCTTTGGTTTAGCCTGATATCTAGAACATAGACATGTAGCATACATAATATCAGGTCTTGAGGCAGTGAGATACATGAGGGATCCAATCATTCCTCGGTACATAGTGGCATCTACTAGATCTCCATTCTCATTCTATCAGGTGCTATATCATGATTCGTAGCAAGTGGAGTCCCAGCAGCAGAAGCATTCTCCATGTCAAAGCGACTGAGAATGTCTCCTACATACTTGGTCTGATGTAGAAAGATCCCATTAGGTGTTTGATCCACCTGTAACCCGAGAAAGAACTTCATCTCCCCCATAGCACTCATCTCAAACTCTTTCTTCATCACTGCTTCAAACTCTTGCATAACTCTTCGTTCTTTGACCCGAAGATTATGTCATCAACATATATCTGTACAAGCAGTAGGTCGCCATCCTTTTCTTTAATAAACAGTGTACAGTCAATGACTCCCCTGCGAAAGCCGTGTTTCACAAGATGAGTCGAGAGTTTCTCATACCAAGCTCGAGGAGCTTGATGAAGCCCATATAAAGCTTTGTCGAGCTTGTAAACTCTATCCCGATGATAAGGATCTTCAAATCCCTCGGGTTGACTTACATAGACTGTTTCCCTGATTTTCCCATGAAGGAATGCAACTCTTCACATCTAATTGGTAGACTTTAATCTTCATGTACATGCATAGGCAAGGAAGATACGAATAGCTTCCATCCTTGCCACGGGTGCAAAACACCTCATTATAGTCAATCCCCTCGACTTGGCGAAAACCTTGAACCACCAGTCGAGCTTTGTTCCTGATAATGACTCCTTGGTCATCCTTCTTGCATTTCAAGTACCCATTTGGTGCCAATGACTTTAGCACCTTTAGGTCTATCAACCAGAGTCCATACACCTAACTTCTTGAACTGCAGAAGTTCTTCTTGCATGGCACTCACCCACGCCTCATCATTTAGTGCCTCACTGACATATTTTGGCTCAACCTGCGAGACAAAACATCGATAAGCACCATCATGAATGTAACCCTTCTCCATAACTGAGGCGTAATCAGCTGAGTATAGCTGATTTCGGGTTTGACTCCTGACATCCCCATAACGTTGTCAAGGGGATGATAGACGTTTAGTCGTGATCCTGGAGTAGTAGGAACAGCCACCTCAGAACCGAGATTGTGAACATTTGGTTCTGCATCTGAGGTAGTTGGAGTTTGAGGTTCCGAAGTTGAAGGTGCATCACTCGTAGATGCTTGTGGACTTTCAGGAACTGGAACCTGTTCCTCCTGACTGTTCTGGTCATCTGCTTCAGTTTCATCTTAGAGGAGGAGTCACTGTCGTCGACTACTCCCCCTGACTGAGTAGATGATTCTCCCTGTGTGCTGGATGGTGTATTCAGAATATCATACATCATCCTAGTAGCTAACTCATCATCCGAGGGAGAGAGAGGAATGTTGAAGGACTTTAAGAATCCATCATAATCGAAGAAGTATGCAGGTCCTTTGCCTGTAGGTGGTGTGGTATATCTCTGAACGTCGACATTACACCACACTTCTACAAGACCTGTTGAGTTATTGTAAACTCGCTTGTTCGGTATGTTGTATCCTAGAAAAATTCCTTCATCTGCCTTCTCGCTGAATTTGCCTTCTTGTGTCTTCTTCAGAAGTGTACACGGCGCGCCAAAAGGTTCAAGATACTCCAAATTCGGTTTGCGTCTTTGTAGTAGCTCATAACATGTCTTTCCGTGGTGCTTGACTATTAGAACTCGATTCAGTGTATAACAAGCATTTGCCACTGCCTCATTCCAGAATTGGATTGGCAGTTTCGAGTCAGCCAGCATAGTCCGTGCAGTCTCTATCAAGCTTCTGTTCTTCCTCTCAGCAACACCATTCATCTGAGGCGTGTAGGCAGAAGTGAATTGATGCACAATTCCCTTTTCCTTGCAGTATGCCTCCATCCATTGATTCTTGAATTCTGTCCCGTTGTCTGAGCGTACTTGTCTAACTTTTAGCTTGTAGAGAGATTCCAGTGTGGTTACTAATTCCTTGAATGACTCAAATGTTTCTGATTTGGATTTCAGAAACATTACCCAAGTGAACCTTGAGTAGTCATCAGTGACCACAAAACAGTACAAGTCGCCTGCAATACTCCTTGTACTGACTGGACCAAACAGATCCATGTGAAGAAGTTCAAGAGGAAGTTCTATTGAATGAACTTTCTTTTCCTTATGAGACTTCTTTGTCTGTTTGCCTTTCTTGCAAGCTACACAAAAGTCAGGAAGTTGGAAGTTCTTGACATTTACTCCTCTCACTAAATCCTTCTGAATCAAATGATTCATCTTCCTTTGACTAATGTGTCCCATTCTCCTATGCCAGGAGATTGAATCCTTCTCAGTAGCTTTAGAGAGAAAGCACTGAACCTCATGATCCGTTGTAGCAGCTGTTGACAGATCCAAGACATAAAGGTCTTTATATCTTGAAGCAGTCATCAGAACTTGGTCCTCTGGGATCATGTAGTCTTTCTTCAGCACGTAACACTTCTTGTTGTCGAAGATGACTTTAAATCCTTTATCGCAGATTTGGGAAACTGAAAGCAAGTTATTCTGAAGTTGTTGAACGTAGTTCACCTTATCAAACTTAACTTTCTGATTTCCCACTTCTCCCTGAGCTGTGATGTAGCCTCCCTTGTTTCCTGCAAAGGAAACATGCCCTCCTTTTATTTGTTTGACGTTTGATAAAAGGGCTCTATTTCCTGTCATGTGCCTGGATGCTCCGCTGTCTATAATCCACGTGTTAGTCTCAGCGCTATATCGAACACCCTGCACATACAAAGTAAATGAATTAGTTTAGGTTAGGAACCCAAGCCTTTACTGTCTTGGGTTTCCCAGAGGCATCACACATCATAAACTCCACCCATTGACCCTTAGAGGGTGAGGGTAGCTCAGGTTCCTTCTTGTCATCAGTATCAGACACGCAGGATGACTTCTCTTTCTATAAGCCAGATTTGTGCAATGCCTGTTTATGATAAACAGTCGTCTGGCTTACAGGTTGGACTTTAGGTTCACTAGATCTTCTAGGTGGAGTCAAAGAACTCCTCTTAGAGGACCTAGGTCTAGAGTCCTGAAGATCAATCTTCTTCCTAGGTGTTTGATAGAAAGGACAATAGGAAGCAATGTGTCCACATTCTCCACAGTTGTAGCATGACCTGCTATCAACTTTATGAGTAGACTTTCTTTGTGGAGAAGTGCGTGACACTTTAGTAACATCAATCACTTTAGGTTTTGACTCTTGTATGTTTGATGTTTTCTCTGGTTTAACAAAATTTACTGTTTTAACCTGTTTAACATGTTCCTCCTTTTGGTTAACTGGTTTTTGACTTGAAGCATGTGAAAAAGTAACATTTGAAGTCCTTTTAGGTTCTGATTTGACTCTGTTTGACCCTGACTTTAAGTTAACTTTTTCAAATTCATTTTCCAAATTAACACAAGGCAATTTACCCTTTGCCTTTGAAGTGGCCTCCTTTTGTTTCTTTCCAGATTCAGTAGATGAACATGATGTGTCTGGATCAGTAACAAAAGGAGTAGTCACCACATGATCCTTGATGGGGTTGTTATTTACTGGTCTAGACTTAGTGTTCATCAAGGTCTCAGGTGGTGGTGGAACCACTTTGTAGCCTAATCCCTCCCCGTTATTCCTTTCTCTCACTAAGTGTTGAACAATGTGTGAAGAACTAGTCCAACTATGCAGTTTCTGTTTTAATGAATTAACTTCTACTTCTAGAACTGCCTTTTGCTTCTTAGTGTCCTCTAGGGAGTTTAGATAGTACCTAATGTCATTTGTTTGGTTAAAGGCAACTACTTCGGTTTCCCTAAGTTGTTTAGTCAATAGGTCTATCTTTTCTTTATAACTATGCTCATTTTGTTTTAGTACTCTATTAGCTTCAGTGCACAGTTGTAAATCTTTTACTAAGTTATCATTATGATCTAATAACCTAGCAAATTTGTCATCTAGTCTATTCCTAAAAGTATCACAATCAGAACAAGCATGATTATTAAACATTTGGTCAGTTGTACTTACCTGAGTTGGTTCAGAAGAGTTAGCCATCAGCGTAGCATCAGATGTCTCTGATTCTGGTGATTCTGACTTTTCTGTCTCTGACGTGGAAGTCTCCTCTTTTGGCTTGTAACTGACCTCAGTTGCAGTTGTTTCTTCACTATGTGACATTGCTATCTCAACTGCTAGATCACCTTCACTCGCAGAATCATCATCAATATCCTCAACACTGGCAATGTTAGATTCTCCTGGTGAGACAAACCTAAAACTCCAATCCTGGCCTTCATCATCATGAGCAGTCAAGGCTTTTGGATCCTTGTTTGATGAAGTAGAACTGGAGGCTTGCTTGTCTTGGCGAGTAAAGGATGAGAATGGGTTCCCATTACCCGTCTTCTTTGGCTTGACACATTCTCTCTTGAAGTGCCCCTTCTCTCCACAGTTGAAGCAGGTCACTTTGCTCTTGTCAAAGCCAAATGTGGTATCCTTAGTAGCTACCAGGTTCTGTCCAGTCTTCTTAACAAACTTCTTCGCCCTTCGGACAGCGCTAGCTAAGGCCCACATTATATCCATCCTCTCAAGCTCCATTTCATCCACCTGCTCGTAGTCCTCATCTGCCAGATGGCAGTTTCCAATCTTCCCAGCAACAAGTCCATCATATGAATGG